>JAQGCN010000190.1:0-35437 GCA_034699725.1 Friesea truncata | reverse complement strand
CAAGGGTTAAGCTCGAGCTAGCTCGGGCTTGTATTAGCTAGTCTAAGTAATTTTTACGTGTAGTCGCAACGCAAATCCACTTGTTTGTGAAATGAAAATTAAATTAAAATTTATTTGTTTACAACTAAAGTAAAAGTTTAAATATTTTGAATTCTGCCACCCGTTTACTTCGTTGAGTAAACGGTAAGGGATAGTAAAGAGGTTACAGAGTCGGTCACATTCCCACTCTCCTTATTCTGGTATTCAGATTTTATTATTTTACCAGGAATGATGATGATGGAGAGGAGAACATTTATTTTTCCTTTTGTTTTCTCCTTCATCACCTTCACGCTCTCTTGACTTTAGTTTCGAGGGTCCTCCTTTTGTATTGATGCAAAAAAGGATTTGTCATTGTCATTTTTTGCCTTTATTGGAATTGGATTGGTTAGATACAAATTTGACAAAAAAAAAGATGGTGATTGCAGGATGAGGATATGCAATTGCAGGAACCTTATCCAATTTATAATTTAATTTGAAATGAAAAATTGAACTGACGAAATTGTTTTGTTGTAATTAATTTAAGAATCGTAATGTTAAATGTTGGTATTGTGTTAATTTTAAAAATACACATACGGTGTAAACAATGAGTTGTTGATGATGATGACTTAAGCCTATCATTGAACCTTGTTAAAAAATCAAGGTTACAATTAATTTTAACGTCTTTTGCAATTATTCAGGAAATTAAGACAGAAAATTCCTATTATAGAATTTATAAGGAGTTGCAGCTACTCAAATTGAAGCAATTAAAAATTATTGTCGCAAATAACATAACATTTCATTTTGGTGAGGCGACTGACCTGTTTTTTTTTGTTTATTAAAACCACAAATTTTTAAATCAGAAAAGGAAGCATTTGATTGGTTGAAAAATCTGGGGAAAGTTTAAAATTGAATAAATTGAGATTTTAACTTTTCTTTGTTTGTCGTTTGTTGTGTATTTTTGGATTTAATTTTTAAAGATTCTTTTTTGTTATTATTAAATAATTTAAAGCAAAGCAGCAGGCACTACTGTGTTTAATTATTTAATTCATTATTAGTTTATTATTACATTACGTTTTGTGTGTGTGTGTGTTGTTCCTGTTCGGCGTAATTGTTAATAACAAAGGAAAAGGCTTGAAGTTAAAGTGTCGTCGTCGCTCGATTCTTTTCTTTTTTCATTGTAAGGAGGAAGAGATTTACCATTTGGATAATGTGTTTATTGTTTAAGGTTTAATTACTTTTTGACTATAGGTTTTGGGTCTTTCTTTGGTTGGATTTACTGCAATTTCCTATTTGTGTTTGTTACTTGCAATGAATACTACTACTCCTAGTCCTACTAAACCACAAACATCACAGTCAGTGTCTTATAAACCAATTCTTAGTACCGTCTGTTCTAATATTGCTAGTTTTATTTCTACGAGTACTATCGGAAGGCTAAGGTAAGGTCTATATGCGAACTCATCTAATTTTGAACTTATTGTGCATTGGAAGAGTATATGAAAGAGATTGATAATTGAAATAGTATTGTCTTCTTACTTCCTTTCTTTCTTGTTTGTTCATTAAGTTACGTAAAATCTAATATTAATCCAAAGTGAATTATTTCTTACCTCTTTTGTTCACTCTGAATTCATTTCAAACAATAAAGGTTTTTTTTATTATGGTTGATTGCATTGTAATGTAATTTTCGTTAAGGCGTAAATCACGATTGTGCTAAATCTGTATTGTAAATAATTTTGAGATTATTATGATTATGAAATTGACTTTTGAACTTTACCTTTCTAATCGTTAGGTTTAAAAAGTGAAGGAAGGAAGGAAGTGTTAAAGATGAGGTCAATTTTGTTTTGACCTTCTCACAGCATGACAGGAGAAGGATAGTATTAGTGTATTTGTTTCTTGTGAAATTTTCATTGCAAAGTTTTGAAGCCTTAAATTCAAATCTTTAGCATTGACTTTTAAGGAATTACAACTTAACACATTTTTGTTATGCAATATTAACTCCCTTAAATGTTGCGTTACAAGAATACGAGGGGGCTGGTTTATTTCTCCATTTCCTTACCATTAACTATTAAATTTATAAACAAGATTTTACTGTGTGTATGGTTTGTTAAACCAATTCAATTTTTCATGTCAACAATAAAATGATGTAACATAATTTCTTGCGGCTTAAATCAGCATGGTCAAAGAATATTACCCGTCCGCTCTGAATTTTCTGCTGCGCTGTCATCATTTCGCAGAAGGCAGTTAAGGAATTCTGTCAAGAAGCAAATACCATGGCGTGACAACTGCAGGCAGACTGCTAGTTCAGTTCCAGTAGTCGAAAGCGTATTCTGCTTTTATCTATCATAGTTTCAAATTCTTACTGTGTGACTTAATTAGTACAACCAACACTTCACCTTTATAGCATAAAACTAAGAATTAGTGAAAATTACAATTTATATATAGAGAGCCTCAGTCACTGAAAAACTACTTTTACTTTGTGTAATTAATTAAATAAGCTCTTTGTTAAGGTGTTATGAAAGACTTCTCCAATTTAGAATATAGTGTAAATTAATCCTTAGTTAAAAAATCAAACAAGTTCAATCTTCTTATATCCCATGAACTTTTGTGTAGTAATTGTATCAAAAAGGAGGAAATTGAAAATTGATAGGGTAATCTTGGAGATAAAATGACGAATAATCTGTGGAAAAATATGATAAGACACTTTGCAGTTCTACTGAGTTTTAGAGAGGACAGGTAGGAAAAAATGAATAATTTTATTTTATTCTGGAAGAAAGGGAACATATATTTGTAAATGTTTACTAAAATTAGTATAAGAGACATCATCATGACAGAAGAGAATAATTTATATTCACGTTTTAAGTTCATGAGTTTTACTTGTTTTAAACAAAGGAAAGCGACGAAAGGATTTGTGACCTGTGATTTAATTTTCAATTTCTTTGTGTGTTTCAGGAAAGCCCGAAGAAAAGAAAAACCAGGTGAGAATCCTTCAGGTGGACTACCTGGAGGAAGCGATGAAGGAAAATTGTACTTGGAGTCTGCCCTATTAGAACGCCACCTTAATGAGACTGAGTTACAGCGATTGGTAACAATCCCACCAGGATTAGACGAAAACGAGTGGATGGCGTCGCATAGTGAGTTTTAATAAATTAGAGTTTAAAGAGGATTAATTAACTTTTTTATTTATGATTTTAGCGATCTCGTTATTTGAACATGTTAATCTGATCTACGGAACGATTTCTGAATTTTGTACGTCGACCACTTGTCCGGATATGACAGGTCCTTGTACAAGGTGAGTGATTGAGTAAACATGAATAATCATAAATAAATAATTTACATTTTGTATTTTATGTTTAGAACGTACCTGTGGTTTGATGAGAAGGGTAAGAAAGTGAAAGTGGCGGCACCTCAGTACGTCGATTATGTGATGACATTCATCCAAAAGACTATCAATGATGAGTCTATATTTCCTACTAAATCTAGTAAGTTATCCACATCTGCATTATATGACACATTATAATTAATTAATTAATAATAATTTATTTATTTATAGCAAATGCGTTTCCTAGTTCATTCAAACCACTTGTGAAGAAAATATGTCGCCTCATGTTCCATGTAATCGCTCATATTTACCATTGTCACTTCAAAGAAATTGTGCTCCTAAGTCTCCATGCACATCTCAACTGTGTATTTGCCCATTTTACTATTTTCAACGAAGCATTCAAATTGGTTGAAGAAAAAGAAACTGAAATATTGCAAGTAAGTTTCATTTGTAAAAATTGAAAGAAAGATGAGAATAATTGTTTTGTTTCCTGTATTAATAGGACTTGTCTTTGGCTATGAAGCTAAGAAGTGACTTAGTAGTGGATGACCCAATGAGTGATTCAAATAAAGAAAACATCATCAGTACCTGTCCTTCAAGGATTCTAGTTCATACACAAACAATTTAAAGTATTTCAAACCTGTGTTTTACGAATAAATTTTTAAAAATCTCAATTACATAAATTCAAAAACAAAAGTTCTCAAGATTACTCTTATCTAATCAACTTTAACTTTCTTTACCGAAACGCTACTACTAAAAAATATGAGCAAAACACTTTTTTGGGGGGTTTTTTGTTTATTTTTAAATTTTTAAAACTTTATCTAAAAATTTTTAAAGAAGAGTTTATATATACTAAAAGCTGCTATTGAAGAAATACTTTTTGTTTGAAACATGAGGATTCTAAGGCTGAATTAATGCTAAATTAATTGAGTGTTAGACACAAAAAAAATAATTCTTAAAGAAGTTTTTAACTTTCATAATTTCAATTACCAAGAAAAAATTGCTAGTTGCACGAAGAAAAAATTATAGATTAGACAGATGGTTCTTCTTCTGGATCTTCACCTGGTGGAACAGGCTCTTCTTCATCTTTAGCAAAAGCAGCGGAGTTCAATGATGAATCAGCATCTTGGATTCTTGCCGGAATTACCGGTTCTCCAGCGTTCGAGGTTCCTGGTTGATCTTGACGAATGCTAGAATTCCATATGTCAGAAACTTCCTCGTGACTCTGACTTTCGCTGACTTCTTTAAATCTTCTCTTGTAAACACACATACTTCCTGTAGATTTCCGTGAGCTCCGTACCATTCGTGAAGGATCCTCATTAAGAGGACATTTCTTAAGCGTGTGAGCGTTGTCTCCAGTAGCACTAAAACAAAATAAAATAAATTAAAAATAAAATAATCCACATCCATTCCATTGCATCACATGATTTATTATTATGCTTACCCGCATGATGGACAGCTATAATTTCTCAAGATCGGACAAGTTGTTATACCATCAATATGAGACCTGTGGGAAATCCAGACCATTCTAGATTCTTTGTTGGATTTGCAAAATCCACAACCGTAGCCACTACTACTCCTTTTCTTTCTGTAGCCACTCCTTTTCATAGCTAGATTTTCATGAAATATGTCCGTAGCCGTTAATGGTGGTGGCATGGGCAACGGTATTCCTTCATAAGCAGGCGGAGGTGGCGTGGCAAAATGCTGATATCCGCTGTAACAGCCATAAAACGGTTCATTGTTGGGGGCAGTATACAATGGTTGTTGGAAACCTCCAGAGATGCCTGGGTTAAAGTATGGAGTCAGATAATTAATCCCGGGTTGGGGAAGACCTGAAATTAATTGTAAAAATTTATTATTATTATAATTAACAACAATACGTCCTGGAAGGTTTAAGTTAGGTTAAAGTCTGAATTACCAGCAAAAGCAGGACCTCCTGTCCACATCGGCATCCAACCACCATAAGTGTTCTCAAGCGGCGGCGTAGGTGGAAACGCATGAGTCATTTGGGCCACGTTCGGCGTGGGTAACACGGGACTCTGATACAGATATGACATTGGATACGGCAGACTAGGTATTGGCAATGCTCTCGAAGTAGCCGGTGTCGTCCTTGGTTGAGCCACGAACGGATAAGAAGGTAACGGGATCTTACCTGCCATTTTAAATCCCTTTACTGTTTCTTAGCACAACAATTGAAGATTGGATGTCTGTCTCGTGCAGTTTCAAAATGGCGATTGGTAATTCTTCTTTTCTGCTTTACTCCTTCTGTCTGTGAAAGGGAATGAATTGAGTTGTGAATGTGAATGTGATTTTGTTCTTTCTTTGTTGTAAAGTGATTGTCGAAGACAACAAGTAAAAGACACTTCCCTCCTCCTTGGTTGGCCCCCTCCCATTCATTCAACAACCCCTTCTTTCTACCCCTCAAATCTTTGGTTTTTCATAAAGAAGAGAACACGTGACTCCTCGCCTCGTAGTGAGCTTGGGCGTTGGGCCTCATTATTGGTGGGTCGTCCGACCACCGACGCTTATCACAATTCACCAATCAACTTCAACATCCATGCCATCTTCTCAGATAAAAAATTATGCTTCGTCCTCTAATGTCCATAATCAGATTAATTAAACCATGATCATCCCCTCCTCATTATTATTTGGAAAGTGCTCAGTCAAGAAGGCCCATAGCCACCAATATGTTAGGATTTAAAGGTGGTAATAAATTAATTGGAATTTTTTATTTGGATCACAAATGGTTAAAAAGTAAGGGACGAATTTGAAGTAGGATTATTTAATTTACCAAACGTTTAAAACAGAAGAGTAGATTAAGTTAAGTACAGGAGTCAGGACGAAACCACGACAATTTGATTGATTCCATTCCAATAATTTACATTTTAATTTTTAAGTTCTATTTCATTCCTTTCCATCGTCGTCGGCAGCAATCCACCATATTAACCTTAAAAATAATCAATATGTTAGCCTTTGAATCTAAGGAATACAACAACAAACTGATTTAACTTGATAATTTAGAGATGATTAGTAATTGCAGCATGTTGTAGGCACACATGGACGTGGGCAATTGGTTTGAAAGTGAAAAGGGTTGAAATCGCATTTGTACGTCGTACAACCTCCAAATGGAGCACTGGATAAATCAATAATATCTTTTTTCTTCATGCTGGTAGCTTTTTCACCACATTTGGGAGAGTACATATCGCGATATGTTGACAATCCATCGAATGGGGCACAAGATACACTAGGGATCACATGTGGTTTAAATGATTGTTGGCGACCTTCCTTCGAACAATATGGGATAAATTTTTCTCGATATGTGGTCAACCCTTCAAATTTTGCGCAGGATAGATCCATCTGGGAAAATGGCTTCATACTTCGAGCACGCTCTGTTTGAGAACCGATGAAATCATTTCTATAGGTGGTGAGTCCATGGAAAGGAGCACATGATGGATCGACTTGTTGGATTGGCTTGAAAGATTTGACCTTTTCACCGCATTTAGGGTAGAAGCCCAGGCTATAAGTTGTTAGTCCGTCTAATGGTGCACAGGAAAGATCAGATTGATGGACAGGTTTGAAGGGTTTAGTTCGTTCAATGCATTTTGGAACGTATTGATCACGGTATGTTGATTGGCCGTCAAATGGAGCGCAACTAAGTGAAACCTCTTCACTATGTTTAAAGGGTTTTACACGTTCAACGCAGGTTCCAACTGGACATGGACTTGGACATTGAATTCCAGATTCAACGTTGCATACGGTACAGCCAGGACGACACATATTTCTCTTCTTACGTGTTAATCGATTACAAAAATTAGCCTTTGGATATTTTACAAAAAAAAAGAAGGAATCAAGTAATTCTAAACTCTAAATTAAAATCCGAATAAATAAAAACTTGTTTATAAACAAGAGGGTTCCAAATTAAATGGAAGTTCAGTTATGGTTACCTTAAGCAACATAATTCATAGATCTTGGCATTATTCCAGTGACTTCAGAAGAAATTGACGGCTCTTGAAGCTGAATTTGAAGGAAAGAATCGCTTAATCCAGGAAGATGAGAAGAAATTGACATCCCTTGAAGTTGAATTTGAAGAAAAGAATCGATTAGTTCAGGAAGGTGAATTCTCACTGGAGGAGTCCAATCAAAACTCTCTAACTAATAATATCAAACAAAAAAGTCATAAAACCAATCATTTTTAAAATTACATTATCAAAATTATGACGAGTTGAAATCATTTATACTTCATATTTTAAAAGCATTCTTTAATTTTTTATTTATTCTTTATTTTTGTAACTTTTTTAAGAATTTATGTTAATTTAATCAGTATTAAACATTCAACAAGGTGAGGAGGGTGTTAAATTGGGCCACCCACCACAACCACAACGTGTTGTAACTTGTGAGGCCCTCCAGCGGAGTGGAAAGTCAAAGCGGCGTTGGTGTGCGGTTTCTTAATTTTCAACTTTAAAAGGTTTTTTTCAATTTCACTCAAACAAATTTTTATTTTGATCGATTTTAATTTTATTTAATAGTTGTTAATTACTACAGTGAAAAATGGATTTTCAACACCGTGCTGGTGGTAAAACTGGTGGTGGTGGGGTGGCATCATGGTCCGACTCAAATCGAGACCGCCGTGAGCGTCTCCGACAATTGGCCATGGAAACAATTGACTTGAACAAGGACCCTTACTTTATGAAGAATCATTTAGGAACTTATGAATGCAAATTATGTCTCACACTCCATAACAATGAAGGATCTTACTTGGCTCATACACAGGGAAAGAAGCATCAAGCGAATCTGGCTCGGAGAGCGGCGAAGGAAGCCAAGGATGCTCCTACTCAAGTAATTTTAAGATTACAAGTTCCAGTAATGCTCTGTAGACTTACTTTTTTTTCTATTTCAGCCAACATTAGATAAACCAAGAGTTGAACACAGAAGATTCGTTAAGATAGGTAGGCCAGGGTACCGTGTCACTAAACAGCGTGATCCAGAATCTCATCAGCAGTCTCTCCTCTTTCAAATTGATTACCCTGAAATCGCAGATGGAATTGCACCAAGGCACAGGTTTATGTCAGCGTATGAACAACGAATCGAACCCCCTGATCGTAAATGGCAATACATTCTTTTCGCTGCTGAACCTTACGAAACTATTGCTTTTAAAGTTCCAAGTCGAGAAGTGGATAAGGTAAAAAAATTTTTTATCTCAAGAATTAATTATAACTCATCGTTTTTTTTCTTTTTTTTAGCACGAACATAGATTTTGGACATTTTGGAATCGTGACACTAAGCAATTTTTCCTACAATGTGCGTTCCGGACCGAACAGCAAATGCTTAAAAGGGGTTTGCCACCACCAGGATTTCCTAATCAGGGTTTTCCTTCCTCAATGAATATGGTACCACCACCAAATATGTAAAATTGTCGTATTAAACATTAAGAATAAACTTATACAAGATTTATCTAGATTTTTGACGAGATAAAATTTTTATTTTTTTCCCAATACAAATAGCATAAATCTAAGTTCAACCTTACGCCTGGAGAACACAGACACCACCAACCTTCTTGATCTTTTCCTCTGCCTTTCTTGAGAAGAATTTAGCTTTAACAATTACAGGCTGTTTGGGAAGATTTCCTTTGCCAAGGACTTTGTAGTAACCCTATTTAAAATAAAATAAAATTAACATCTTAACATAAGTCAGTTGAACATATAAATTTTATACTTACTGCTCGGACACAGTCAATAACTGGTGCTTTTCCTTCTGGATGTCCTTTATATTGGAGTCTCGTCTGTTCACTTACTAAACTCCACAACTTGTCCAAATTGATAATTGGAGCCCAATTCCTGATAGGTCGTTCGTGGTAATCTCTCATACCCAACTACAAATTAAATTAAAATAGGAATATAATCACACTATATACTACAAACGAAGTATAAATTAACTTATAACTTACCCTTCCAAAGTAACCAGGGTGGTATTTGTCACGGTTAATTCGGTGATGATGTTGACCACCAGCGTTTCCTCTTCCTCCTGGATGTTTTCTATGTTTGCCTAAATAATTAAGTAAATACAATAATTAACATAATTACTTAATATTTATTGAGTACATACCAATTCGACCATGACCATGGGAAACATGACCTCTAAGTTTCCTTGTCTTCTTCTTAGTTGTGGCCTATATAAGAAAAATCAATTAGTTTTCGTGAACTTTGACAGACAAATCGTAAATGAAGAACGTACCATTATTTAAAGATGAATTGGTTTCACTAAATTAATTAATTAGAAACAAATAACACGACTCTGACACACACAATATGACGAGTGAAGATGAAGAGAAATGAATAAAATGTGTGAGAATTGCCAATATGGCCACGCCGGCCAAAAAACATGCAGAGGGTTGTTGAGTTGATCGCCGTAGTTCACAAAATTCAATTCTACTTTAATTATACAGAATTCGTTCAGTTTTAAAATAAAAAAATGCTCTTTAATGTTTTACATTCAAAATTCAAAAATTTTAAATTAAAGTATTATGCAATTAATTTCATAATCAAATTCAAAAATGTATTTTTAATTCATAATTATTTTTTTCTATTTAGTTGTCCAGAGAGTGAAAGTGAGGAGGCTGTTTTTGTTTTGTGGCGATAACTCGAATTTGTCTTCGTTTTTTTTGGGGAATTTCAAAATAATGTGGTCTTTTGTAATTTCAAATCATACAAAATAATTCCATTCTTCAATCATTCATATCAGTTTTAGTTTAGTTCGATTTAGTTTGTTTTAGTGACTGTTGATTGTTGATTTATTAAAAGAAGGAAAAAACTTTGTGAAAGGGAGTTTAATAGGAATAATGTCGGGGAATGGGGTGGAAAGCCCTGATCTTAGATCGATTGCCGGCACAGCAGCTAGATCAGTAATTGTAAGTAATTATTCTGTCTGTAGTAGACCGGGAAATAAACCGGAAATGAAGTTTTAACTTTTTCATTGAATTTAAAACATTTAGGTAATTTTGGATCCATCTTCCACATCAGCAGCTCGTGCAGAAGCGCAGAATTACTACGACAATTTCCGAGGAAATGCAAAGCCAGTCCAAGTATTCATGGTTGGATTTATTATGGCTTCTGAAACTGCAGATACACCAAGCGTTGTTCATGCTGGTTTACATCTCGTTCAGGAAGTTGTGAGCTATAGCTGGAGTCAGTTTACAAACGATGAACGCAACTATTTAAAGGTAGGGTTTAACATGTTTCACATTGAATTTTTTTTAAATTACTCATTTATAGCAAGTGCTAATGGAATTAGTGCAAAATCACACTTCACCCAACTTCGCAGTCTATAGCGTACCGTACCTTCAAGAAGCATTGGCCAAGTAAGTGGATTGCAGCTTAAATATTTACCTTCATTGGTTGCTAACTCTAACTTAACTTTGTATTTCATCTAGAGTTATCGTAGAAATTGCAAAGAAGGAATGGCCACAGTTTTGGCCAGATTTATTTTCCGATTTAAAATCCTTACCTGAAAGTACAAATCTTTCATTTTTGGTGTGGCGAAGACTCTCCGAAGATGTTATCTCACTTCAGGTGAGAATTCTGCGACTTAACTATTCTTTTAAATTTTAAGTTGTGTTCTTTTATATTTAGACTGTTGACTCTCATGACCGGAGATCTGATTTGTCTCAAACATTGTGTTTACATGCAGCTGACGTTATGGACTTTTTATTTTTAACTTTAAAAAGTTCCCATGCTATTTACATGACAGCTCAGCAGGAATTTCTAAAGGATCGGATTCGTACCATACTTAGTGTTGTTTATGCCTATTTCGAGTGGGTGAATACATCTGTCATTCTCACAAGTGGCCGAATTGGTGAACTAATTCAGCTAATGTTGTTCAGTGATTTCCGATTTGATTCTTGTCAATGCCTTCTTCAGGTAAGATAATTTAAAGTAATGTTAGAATTTATATAATGTTAAACCTTTAATTTTTAGTTGATGGAACGGAAAAACACAAGAAAAGAACCAGAAGTTACAAATGAATTTCTAAACGAGTTATCTCACCATCGTATTGTGGAGTCTATCAATGCATGTAAACATACTGAAGATGATATTAAGTTCCTGAGGAAGTTTGGCGAGGTTCTAGTTCTCATTGGTCATAACGTTCCACTAAACGAACAGTCTGTTAATTTCTTTGGAAATTACGTCATGAAGTTGGCCTTGCATGGCGATGTTGTAGGAATGGTCTCTGCATCCCAAGCTTATATAAATTTTCTGAAGCTCATGGATCAAAAATGCCGAGAACCGGATTTTAGATTTTTGTCTCGACTGAAAGAGTAAATTTCATCACTGGTTTACTAATGAATTATTTTTAAAATTTATTTTTTATTAGGCTCATATCCGTGATATGCCAAAAGTTTTGCTCCGTCGTGAATCCAGATGAGAAGTCTGATATGAATTTATTAAAACAAAATTTAGGATATTTACTCAAGACTGCCGGAAAATTGGACCAGAAGTTTTACCTCTGCGTCAATAGTTGGCTCCATCAATCTCTTGTCAGCACCATTCCCATTCCACCTTTCCAAATTGATGTCATCGCTTACATTCTGGATGTGATTGCTTCTTCTATTAATTCTGTAGGTTTTTAACACTTTTAATGAATTTGAGCTATTAATTGACAAGAAAAATTTTAGGAAATGGAGGATGTGGTTCAAATTGGATTGAATGATCTCCGTATGGCACTTGACCAATTCACTACCGAAGCAGATCTCGCTTTGAAATCATCCTACCTTTCTGTTGTTTCTTCTCTTTTTACTTTTCTAAACCTTGCCAAAGAACAAAACAAATTTGAAGAGATCCACTTTCACCTCTTGCAAAGGATTTTTACTGAAATGTTTAACTGCTATACGCTTATGGAATGTGGACAGCCAGAAAGGTTTCTCCGACACCATGTTGGAGCACTTATGATTAAAGTAAGAAAATCATTCTCTTAATTCTTAAAATCTTAATTCTTTATTCATGTTTTTGTTTGTTTAGCTCGGCATTAGATTCCCAAGTCTCCTGTCGCTTGCATTGGATCATATCCTTGCGTTGACAAATAGTCTAGATGGAAAAATTAAAGCGATGGAACAACAATCTGTCTTGGAGAGCCTATTAATTGCCTCAAATTCATGGTGAGAAAATTAATTATTTTCCAATATTACAATTACAATATTTTGATGCAAATATTGTAATATTGTATATTTTTAACAAAATTACAGGAAAGACTTTGAACGCCAGAAAAGTTTTATTGAACGTACATTTCAGTTGGAGCAATGGAGTCGCATGTCTGCAATCGTTACGTCAGATTCATTCTTGAGATTTTTGGAGGAACCAGCATTTACTGAAAACAAATCCGTATTCTTTACGAATTTAACCTTACTTCACAATATCATTCGCCGAGTTCGAAACATGACATTAGCAGGAAAGGATGAAAAAGTACACGCTGCTTATGACCTTTGTCGCCAGGTCCTTCCAGTAGTACTCCAATTTGTGAAAATGGTGCATTGCCTTCTTGAAGTGCCTGCATTTGCTACGATCTTTGACATGATGGAGTCTGAGAAAATTCAAGTACTCGGTATTATGCAAGCTCCTGGCGCATCTGTCTTGAACCATTTAAAAAATAAAACTCCATTGACGCTGGATATTACAACGAGTTCCCAATCATACTTAGACTCGGTTAAGGTAAAGTAATTTTAAATAAGAAGAAAGGAATCGATCTAATTTCTATGCTTCTGATTTTTCAGAAATTTGTTCATGCAAATCTTGAATGTGCCTATGGAATTCTTGGTGGCTCATGTCTGCTTTTTACACCACATCTTTATACCATTCCTAGAATATATGACATTTACTTAAGTCATGTTGGATGGAAAATTGAGAGCTTAAATGATCATCGTGTTAGAAATATTGTTCGCTCGGTTTACCGTCCATTTTTGCTTTCCTGTCCACCTTCGACTTATGAATCAGTTTTGTTACCTTTTATTCAAAAATTAGCTCCTTACAGTAAGTCAAATCTTAATTTATTAATTAAATATTTTAATCTGTTTACATTTATTTCTAAAGTGTTGGAAAGACTTAGTGAGCGATGGACAATTATAAAAGCTAAGAATGAAAATGTTGACGAAGATGAAGGTGAAGAAGAAGAAATATTGCAAACTTCCGTCCTACGTTTATTGACGAGAGATTATTTGGAAAGCCTTCAACGAATTCTTGAGAAGTCTAATAAAGACAACGGAGTACCTGGGAATCTTATGGAATTGGATGAAGAAATGGATGACGGTCAGAGTATGCCTCAGACTCGACAGAATCAAGGGTCTGGTTCAGTTATTGACTTAAGTGAAGCTGGAAGGCTATTGCTCCGTGATCCTATCTGTTTTAGTTCAATCGTAAATCTTTTCGGACGGTAAGTGTTTGAATTGTTGGAAATGAGGTCTATTGTTTAGAATGAATTATTAAAATATAATTTTTTTCAGTGCTTTAAACTGGGATGATAGTGCTGTTGCTAACCGAGCTGCTCGTTGTCTTTTAGCAACTTTTGAAGTGGTATCTCAGAATATGAATCTGGTTTTGGCAATGCTTACAAGTTCCCTTCGGTCTGTCTGCACTTGGTTTGAGCACGAATCCAATGTTGATATGAATGTACGACTAATTGATCTCATTTTCAAAAATTTCCATAAACAAGAACCTCAAATTGCTCAAGTAAGTTTGATATTTCTTATGCTTAATTTCTTTTTTTTAAACTGCAATCAAAGTATCAAAACAGTAGTCTTTTCTATTAATTTTTTAATGAGTTGTTGGGGTCAAATCTTAATTTAAACGGTTGCAGTTTGCTAAAATAAGTATTTCTCATTACTATAATTATAATATTGTGTTTTTGTTTAATTTTCAGATTATGATTGAGTGGGGTGCTCCTGAAGAAGAACTTCGTAATCTTTCATCATGTTGTTCGGATGGAGTTAAAAACGATAAAAAACGTAAAGAATTGATTCGACGCCTCATAAAAAATAACCCAATTTTAGAACGTAACAAGGTTAAGAAATCCTCATGGCTTGATCAACTTCCACCATTACCTAAGAAAACTGGAAATACTGATTCTGAAATGGATCTTACAAGTCTTTTTGCCTTGGGTTAAATATCTCTCTTCGTTAAATATATACCAAAAATTAATTTCTTCCACCGAGAGCGTTTCAAAATTAACTTAAAAACTAATAAATAAAGTTAAAGAAGAAATGAAAATGAAACAGTATTAATATTAACCCCAAAATTAATTTTCTTATTTTTCTTTATTTGTAAAAGATCAATCGTTTTTAAATGTTCCATTCAGAAAAAACTTCCTTGTATTTTGTTAATAATAATTGGTAATAGAATTAACCGGTGCATTAGAATATTTTTATAAATTAATATTATATATTAGGTGCTCCGTTATTGAATTTATTTATAATTTTTGTAAATATGAATGATAAATTATGAACTTATTTTTTAATATTATTTTTCATATTTAGAAAAATGAAGTGTATCCTGCAAGAATTAATCTTGCATATTATTATTATAAAGAATAAAAGAATTTATAAAAATTAAATAAGGTTATTTAAAAATTTAACTACCGAACTCCTAAATAAGAAGAAGAAAAACAAAGCTCAGCTGATTCGCCAGCTGATTGCGTCGTCAGTTCTGGGTTGAAACGGGTGAATTTTTAAGGCCAGCTGCAAACCCCCCAAAATTTTCTCATTTCAATCCATGAATTGACAACTACTGGCCCCTCCTGAAAGGATCTCTTATATAAAATGTAGGAATATAATGTACAACTTCAGACTGTTACAGTCACTACCATTTATTTTTTAGAATTTTAGAGTTTAGAATTTATTTTTACAGAATTAACTGACTTCTTATGATTATATTATTCAACAATAATTTTAAAATTTATTTTTATTTTTTATAAGTGAATTTTTATAAAAATTAAACAATTTTGTCGAATTTAAAAAAATTTACATGAATTTCCATTTTAGCAAAAATTTAATTTGGTATTAGCTTTTTACCACCGTTAAAATAAACTACTGGCCAGTTGTTTAAACAATCTTTTACTACCTTACTACTAATTACTATAAGTTATTAATTCAAATTAAAAATGATTTTTTATCAAAATGTTTAATATAAACTTTATAAAAAATTATGTTCAAAAGTATTAACAATTGTTAATAATTTTTTTTTGTTAAATCTATGTATAACTTCAAATAATTTGAATATTTAAAGTAAAAAAAATATATTAACCGTTAAAATATTTAATTTATGAAGTTTTAAATGATTGACGGTAACAGATGTTATAAAATTCTAAGAGAAATCCTATTTTTTGGGCCTCATTTGAAGAGAGAATTTACAAAAAGAACTTCTACGTTTTTACAAACAAATACAACAACGACAAAAACAGTGTCCCAGTCCCATATTAGTCAGTTGTCCCAAAAATTTAAGTGAAGTGACTACTCCAGTTTAAAAATTTTAAGTTAGATTTTCCTTATTACAATAGTAAATTTTATATTAAAAGTAAATTTAGGATTTGTAATTATGAAAATAATCCAATAGTATAGTTTTTTAATAGAAAAAAAATATTAGAGACGTAAGGAACCTTGAAACTTTTAATTTATTTTTAATTAGAAATTAATTTATAATTGTTTACTTATTTTATGCTCGTATTCTTAATTAAGTTATACTAATTAGTCAAAGAAATAATCAGCCAAACCATTTATTTACCAGGCTAACTACTTTTAAGTTTTACGTGTCACTTTTTCATTTACTATTCCTTTTGTATATTCTTATATTATCCATTGTTTTAAAATCAACCATATTAAGTTAACTGGCCTATGTTATATTAAGTTGGAGGACAAACATAAGTTATTAATTGTGATTTGTTACTTAAAAAAGAATTCAAGGATGTTCCAATTCGTCTTGTAGAAATTTAATTTTGTAAAAATTTAGATAAGATAACATTATTAGTTTGAGATTGAAATCAATATTTAAGAAGTATTTTTTCATCAACGCTACAGCATCACTTCAAAAAATCATCTATACTTTCCTTCGACAAAAAAGGAAGAATCAGCAGAATAATGTCAGCCGATAGTTTAAGAAATAAGAACATGAGCAACAGGGTAATGATTCCAAGTTCAGGCTCTGGGAATCAACTTGAGAGGTCACCAGGTCACGTTGTACGACCCCAAGCTGTATCTGAGAGAACCCTCATGGAAAGCGTTGCAGGCCTCATCAATGAAGTCGGACTAGTACCACAGGTGAGTAGAGTAATGTATTAATTTCTATAATTATTTTATTATTATTTAGCTTAACGTAAACTTTTAACATCATGTTTTGACTTGTGAATTCGTGTATGATGTCCTGGATTTAAGGTCAACATGGCATGACTAATTAAATTGATAACAGTAGTGTATTATTATTAAAAAGTAGAAATGAATTGACATTTGGTGATGATGGGAGGGAGGGGAGGGATAGTAAAAATGCGTATCATTCCAGAAACCAGGCTGCTATATTGACAGGTGACGACGCTGATGTTTATTGCATATTTATGAATGTGAACACTTAAAATGGTTTCATTGTGTCATAAATAGTTGTTAAATTATAAATTTTCTTTAGTGTAAAAACTGTTTAATTTTATGTGTATGAACTGAATTTATTTCTCATGTCTGAAATTAATCTAGCTTAGGCACTGCTACAGGAAGTATTAAGCGATATTTTTATCACTGTTCATCCTATTCTTTTTTCATGAAAGATCGTTTACTAACAACAACTTACCAATTTCTAATGTAATGTGTAGTTAGTTTGTATTAACGTCGCACACGTGGGATCTTTCCGTAATAAATAGTAACTACTGCATAATTTTGTTGAACTCTTGAGACTTTTGTGATAAAAATTATACCGATAATTTTTTGTAAACTTTTTCTAATGACGGAGGCATAAGAAAGGTATAGTACCTATCGAATTGAAATTCCATCAAGAATAACGCAGTTCAATTTCTTGATTAGAGATTCCAGAATCAAGCTTCATAGTTGAAGAATGACATTTAACATGTTTACAACAACTTTGATATTTATTTCCTAACATTGAATTATTGATTTTATTTCAGCCATACTCGAGCAGTGAAGATAAAGAAAACAACATTGTTTGGACAAAATTTGAATCTTTGAAGAGCAATACTGATCTCAAGACGAGTACTGTTAGGGATGGGAGTTCTTTAAGTAAGAGTCCACTTTTACTTACGTTAGCCTATCCTTCAGGGATGCAAATTTGGGCAATATCTTTATCTGGAGAGGCACAGGAAGTTTTGTCATGGAAACGTCCTGCTATTCGTCTCTCTCTCCTTCTTCCGACTCCTCCTGATCTCGAAACGGATACCCAACGTCACCTTAGACCAGCTCTTGCCATCGTTGAAGGCTCAGTATCACCAACTTCTCCAAACCATCTTACTTTCGTCTCTCTCCGTTCAGGCGAAATCTTAAAAACTACAAAATATATCCATCCTATCTGTGATTTGCTCGCCAATTCCGAAGCAATTGTTATCTCATTTCTTGATAAAATCCTAGTGCTGGATCCTTACAACTTCGATACGAAAACCACCATCCCTTGTTCAACTGGGATCTCCCAGAATGCACCAATGCTCAATCCTATCGCTCTTGGATCGTCATGGCTTGCATACTCAGATCGAAAGCTCATTCCACAGGTATTAACTTATTTCCTTTAGTTTGTGGGGTTACCAATACCTTGTTATAGTTGTTTAAAATCTCTTACTTTTTGCAAAAATAGGTTCAGTCAATAGGTGGGGTAGAAAATGCAGGAGCTACTTCTTACAAAGCAACCGTGATCTATGCTGCGAAGAGTCTGACAAAGGGTTTGAAAGGTCTAGGAGAGACTGTGGCTAGTTCAATCACAGGACATCGTATCCCTCTTCAACCAGAACCAACTTCATCTGCACCTGATCCAGGAGTTGTAACTATTCTAAATTTATCAAAACTCAAAGCAACACCTGAATCAGAATTCTTCACCAATGGGATTCCTCAATCTGCCTTTGTTTCACATTTTGTGGCTCATATGAATCAACCAGTTCATGCTTTGAGATTTGATCCATCTGGACTCCTCTTACTCACTGCAGACAAAGAAGGTCATGATTTTCACATCTTTCGAATTCATCCTCATCCACTCGGGTCGGCCATGGGGGCAGTACATCATATTTACATCCTTCATCGGGGCGATACAGGGGCCAAAGTTCAAGACATCTCATTTGCACCGGATTCAAGGTAAATATTTATTATAATGAATGTCTATTTTTTGTAAGCAATATTTGCATCTGTTTTAGGTGGGTGGCTGTTAGTACACTACGTGGTACAACGCATATCTTTCCAATTACACCATACGGTGGGGGAATTTCTGTACGTACCCATACTTCGCATAGGGTTGTCAATCGTTTGAGTCGATTTCATCGCACTGCTGGACTGGATGAAAATCCAACATCTGGGCGGAACAGTCCAGTACTATCATATTCACCTGGAGGAAGTTCGAGTGTTGGTGTAGGAAGTGGAAAGTCCTATGATCTCCTACATTTAGGATCACCGTACCCAAATCCACGTCTACCACCATTCCCTCATCCCTTAGTTATACCACCTTTAGCTCAACTACGACAAAATTTCAATGTACCATCATCATCGCCTAAAAGTTCTCCACCAATTACAAAGTCTAAAGGATTACTCACTGAAGAACGTGTTCATGTGGTCTCATGTTTTGACACTCCACGGGGTTGGTTACTCGGACAACCTCCAATTGTACCACATTGTGATAAAAGAAAAAAGTTTCCTGTAGAAGCTGTTTTTGTCATGACATGTCACGGAACACTAATAGAGTATTACATAGAACCCAAACCAACAACAGGTACTTATTTTATACATAAATATTTCAATGTTTATCCTATTAGTTTAGAGATTTAATCTTTGCTTTCTTTGACAAAACTCTATTTCTTATGCGTAATTTTTTTATCAATTGCATTTGGACAAACCCAATTACGCAGTTACAATCTTAATGTGAATTTATTTGAATTAGGTTAAAAACCAATGTCCGAAGGCCTCTTTACCAAGTCGCTTTTAGAGGCCTTCGGACACTGGTTTTTAATCTCATTTTTAAAAAAAACTTGCCTTTTTAAATGCTTAATTTTATAGATTTGTGATATGATATTAATTGTCAGCCGACTTTTTTTTGTTTATTTTCCAATTACAATCTTTATATTTTTTATTTACTCAAAAGAAAAAATTACAATTAGTTAAGTTAACTAAAATTAATTTGATTAGTTCTGATGAAGCTCATCCTTAAATGATTAATTTGTTTAATAGGAATTCCTAAGGATAAAGTTACTGATGAAACTTCAATTGAATTACTCGTTCATGCAAGGGCTCAATGGACCCTTAATCGTCCTTCCTTTTCAAAAGAGCTCCACCCACCTCTTAATCCAAACAATATAATTCTTCTAAATGGATTTTATCAAAATGATCCAAAACAAAATAGTAGCAGTGGAAGAACATCTTCGCACAACAATTCTGCAGATCAACTTCAAGGATTAATATCATCCAATGATGAAAGTCCAGATGAAAAATGGCTTTCGCATGTAGAAATCACAACGCATTCAGGTCCTCATCGACGACTCTGGATGGGCCCTCAATTTACGTTTAAAGTTTTCAACCCTTCGACGTAAGGATATTGTTTTTAAACAATAATGGGGAGCTATTATTTGATTTTTGGTGTTTAATTAGAATATCATCGAGTGGACAAGGTGGGATTGTGGATGTTGAGACCGTTGAGGTGAATATGACAAATCGTCCTGCAAAATCCAATCCTGTGAATATGCCAGTTTCTTCATCTCTTCTTCCTGTAGTCATAGAAGGGAGTTCAGGAAGTGAGATCAATCTCATAAATTATTTTTTATACTCACTTAAGAGTGAGTCATAGGAATTAGAAGTGATGAGTATGAGTTTATTAATTCTTTATTTTTTGTGGTTTTTCAGGTAGTTTAGAGCAGTCACCACGCCTTGTGGATCCGTATACAGATTCCGAGTCTTCTGTAGTACCGAATGAGTCAAATATTAAAGAGAGCTTGGCTGATGCCATGTTGGAAGGATGTGCCATCAACCCTCGAGATACAGGTAGGTTAGATTCAAATCAAAAGGGATCACACCGAAACCCAAAGCCTTCCTCGAGGGGGTCCTCCGTCCCCCCACCCAGAAGGGGTCCTAATTTTTACCACGTGACGTTTTGCCTTAAGCAAGAACGGATCTAATTAACCGACGAAGGAGGTATATGTGATCTAAAAGTCCGTCCGTCCGTCTGTCTGTCCGTCTGTCATTACGATAACTCGAGAACGAGTTAACGGATGCCAACGAAACTTGGTATATAAGCATTTGAGGTCATAACTGAGGTCAAGTTTAAAAATGAGCGAAATCGGAGCAGTCCTTAAGGGACTTCTCATAAGGGCCCAGGCAAAATTATTCAATTTTTCACTACTATTTTCACTAATTCACTACTACTTTCACTGCTGACAATCGTAATGACTATTTTCACTATTGAAAGTTGTTGAAACGGTTAACCTAAACTTCGTCGGTTATGCATAATACTGTTGTACGGTTTATTTTTTTAAATTAGGCTTCACGTCACTTGTTAAGACATTCATAGCGCCGTAAGGCGCTGGAAAATTTTATATTTTAAAGCTTCAAAATGCCTGGAAAATGTTTAAAAACAAAGAAATGGCGTCGTACGACGCCAGAATGTAATTTAAAGCTTCAGAATGCTTGGAAATTGTTTAAAAAACAAAGAAATCCGCAATGAAGATTTTTATTTTCCTATTTTTTATTATCCAAGTCGCTTCGCGACTTGGAGGGTCCTACTTTTCGCTCGCTTCTCGGGGGGGTCCTCGAGTACTGAGTGTATTGGGGTTTCGGTGTCATCACACCAGTTTTGAATCCCTGTGTTTTTTGCAGGTGGATGTCAAAGCCTTGGAAGTTGCACATCAGTCGATGACCTCAGTTCAAGTAGTTTTGATTCTACGAGTCAACACTCCATTGATGTTCCCTTTGTTCCATCATTTTGTATTGATGCAACGCTTCCATTTCCTGATTGACGGTGTTCTCCTCAAGCTCTACAAAGTACGCAACGAAACGTCGTGAAAGCCTCAAATCTTCATAAGCCACGTCCTTCATGTTTCTTTTTCTCCGTCGTCCAGCTCGTATTCATTTTCACCGTACAATTTCCTGGAGTTAGCTAAAAGTTTAATACTAGAAGATTAAAACAAATGGCGCATAGAAATATTTAACAAGAGGTAGTACGGATAGGATGAGGTGTAATATAATGTTCCCGAGAAATTAACGATAAAATCTTGTACTTAGAAAGGTTACAAATGGGAAATTATTTATGAGCCGATAAGTGATTGATAGTTTAGTGAGACTGAGGTAAAAGTAATAATTTGTTTGGGTTCTGTTTAGGATTTTAATTTTGTTATAAAATGTTGTTAATTTGAAATGATTAGGAGTGCCTTACGATAAATTAACTTAAAATTAGTTTAGCAGGATTCCAATAATTTAAATTCATTTTTATAATTTGATTTTAAATTCAGTTAAATTCTTCTTTTAAAATTGAGAATCTGGTTGTTAACTAGTCAGTTTATAATTAAAAGAATCTCGATTTTGAATTTTCAATATAAAAATTAAAGTATAGAAGGAATGGATTTTGTGATAGAAAAATCCTTTGAAACAGAATTTAAGTATTGTTACAAGAGAGAGAGAGCTTCGCTAGATTGTTTTTTAATTGTGAAGCCTTTGTTTTTAGGAAGTGTAAAAAATGGATTGAAGTTTTGTTTTGATTCTCACAGTTGTGGCCAAAAAACTAGAAATTTTTTAGTTTTATGATTTATTGATAGTTTAAACTTTGTGGCGAAGGCGATTGAAGATGAAGAAAAATGGCTTGGCTCAGATTATTATAAGGGGGAAAATATTGACGAATTGTATTTGTAGACTTGAGGATTATAATTATAATATTTCCAAACACCAATTGACCCTATTATGTATTTATATTTTAAATTTTTAGTATAATAATTTTTAATTGAAAAAAAACGCACGATTTATTCATAAATTAAAAAAATGTAGACGCTTTTTAATGTAAAAATTAGGACGAAAATTAACTTATATTTGTTTTTAGTGTGTTTTAACTATTTATCAAAAATAACAAAAAAAAATGTCTTTCATTAATTAATTATTATTACATTATGTGGTACAATGTACAAAAAAAAATTTAATTGTGAAATTCAATAATTTATTTCCAAAATTTAATTGATTGGAACTTTTGTTTTGTGAGATTTCGAATATATAATTAAGTTATCCTCTTTTCAAATCTAAATTATACCATGACCTCTCACCCTTCTTCCCTCGAAAAGAAATAATTTCTCAGTAAGAGAGTTTAGAGTTTGTACCTGCCTCACATGATATGTTACTTAACAAAAATCATCCTTAATCAAAATGTGAAATCCACCTTCAATTGAAATAAATGCAAATAAATACATTTCCTTAGGTCTTAGATCTAAAAATTAATCACGAGTTTATAGTTTTTTTCTTCTAAATATTTGCTTCGTATAAAAACTAAACAAATCAATTAGTAAATTGAGCAAATGCGTGTGTTCATATTTTATTGCATACCGTGTATATGACCTTTGAGCTTGTCAAAGAAATTTTGACGTTCTTTATATATTTCGCCCGAATTCGTTGGTAACATTCATTTAGAATTTTGAAACTGAAAAAAGTTCAGATTTTATTAATCCTGAAACTTTTTAGTGAAATCGAAAATCCATTCTGAACATAATTTATTTTTGGACGGACAGAATGTAATTATACGTATAAAATGTTTCTTAAACTTAATGAAAATGCGGAAATGGAAAATTTATTTAAGTAAGACTTCCGTCAGTGTTCTTCGAATTTATTAAAAAGTAATTCATATATATTTTCAAAATTGAAAATAAAAGAGTCAGCAACTAACACTTAAACTTTTAACTCGTGTAAGGATCTTGATGTATTTTGTAAGTAAGACTTTAATTGAAAATGCAACTATTATTTTAAGTATAATTTCTTATTTATTAAAGCATATTACAAAAGTTGACTTTTTGTAAATAATGTGTAACTATGATTTATTCATCTGTTTGTTTTAAGGATTTGTGTTATTTCTTAGAATTAGAGATTTTAGAATTATGTATTTTTTATAATAAATCTCTTAAAATTTTGTATAGTGAATTCTTTGATGCGTATTTTTGGTAAAAGATTCAGAGAGAAGGTAATCTTAAGATTAAAGAAAGCAGAAGATTATTTGAAGCGTTTCCATTTCTGAATCTGAATTATTAATAACTGTTTATCTATCCGTAGTCTTCTTCTTCTTCTTCGTAGAATCTATCGCCTCCAGGATTGAGTCCAACCGAGGTTTGATGTGGAAATTGAAAGTGAAAGTGATGATGGAAAATTCTTATTATATACCTCTCACTTTCACCAATGATTAAAAAGTAGACATTTGAGTTTGGGTTTCCTTTTCCTTCGGTTGTATGAATTTAGAAGTTCTTCAGTTTAATTTTTTTTTCAATATCACCTTTCCAATATTCGAGATTTCTTGTAAGATAGAAATTATGATCAAGCAGAAATTTCCTATCTTTGTTTTCTCACTTCCTTTAAATCTATTTCTTGGAGTTCACGAGAGCGTTGTTTTCTTTTTTCTCATTTTCATTTTCACTTCTAATTTCCGTCCCCAATGATTTTAGGAAGTTGGGATTGGCGGAAGTGGGATCGAGGCCTACGAAAACTTAACTTCCTTCGCCTAATGGACCCACCATCTATCCATCATCATCCCTTCGTATCTCCTCCTCATTCATTAACTTCGTTAGGGAACTCAGGGTGAAAATTGCTCAAATGGAAAATCAAATTCAAAAGTCCTCACACACTCTAAAACTAAAGGCACTCCTTTACTTGTTAATTGATACAATGGAAAGGTCAAATGTTATTCACAAGCTAAAATGGATTGTTGGAATTTTGAAAATTTATTTTAATAGAATTAAACTTTTTTTAAAAATAATCTTTAAGAATAATTTTGAAATGTTAATTATTTTGGATAGTAAATCCATATCTGAGGTTTATAGTCCAAAAATTGATTATGAGAAATAGCAGCATATGCTGTCGTGAGATAATCCTTAAAGAAAAGGTATTCCATGGATTGTAAAGTGATGATGATGGTTTTTGAAGGTAATACACCCTTTTGTGATGAGAAATTGAGGTTGATGTTCCTGATCTCCTTTTCATCTCATTTTTCTCGATTCATCCCCTTTTACTTCTCGCCTAAGCAATTTTTACTTTTTCGCATTACGACTTTCTCCCTTTGTCAACAACAAGAAAGATCTTCTCTAATCCAAAGATCTTCGTTCTGACCATTTCAAAAGAAAAAGAAATCCATTTACCCTAAGGATAAAGAAACGACGTCTTCACAGGTGGCCAATCAGGAAACACCTCATATACTACTGCTACACGCTCATTTCTTCTTATAAGACTTCAGAATTAAATAGATTTAGGAAAAGTAAGTGAAAGCTTAGGTTCTTCGTCGTTTTAATTCTGGTTACTTAGGAACTGACGTGAATCAATTTATTCATTCAGCCTCAGCTTATGGAAGAACAGTAATAGTGTCTAACCTTAGCAGTGACAATCTCGTGTATAATTTGTGGTAGAATGGAATTATAAGCACAAAGTGTATTTTTAAAAATTTAGTGGTAAGTTTTACGTATTTAATCTTAATTATGGAAATAACATTGATTTTGTTGTAAAATAAGTTGAAGAAATCATAAATTATGGACATTTTCTTAGAATTTTCCAACATAATTAAGATCTTGGTTCAAAATAAGGAACAGTTGCTTGAGAGTGGAATGGATTCTTTATAAATATAATTCGTTTAAAACAACCAACCTCGAGTAGTCGGTCCTTAATTCACTTTCACTAAACTTAATTTATTCATTTTAAAATTTACTCAGCTCACTCTTCTTTTATTAGTGCTTTAAAAAACCTAGGTTAAGTTGTTTTTATATGCCATGCTAAATAAGTTATCTAAACTTTGACGTCGGCATCGGCACTAACAACAAATTTACAGTAGCCAATTCAACAATAAAATTACATTAATTCTTAAAAGTTGGAGCAAAGAATTCCAATTTCCAATAATTCACCTGTTTTAAGATTTCCATTCACCTTGTAATCAGTCTATATAAAAATAATTCAAATCGAAATATATACAACCGCAGAAGTCGAGAAAACTTCTTCCGTCACTTTTGTGAAAGTTTAAGATTTCATATTGGCTACTGTTTTTGGAGAAAAGAGGCGATTTTTAGAACAATGGAGAAAGTGCACTAGAAGGACTAATGGATTCCTTTTAAACTCACTTTACGAAAAACGTCCTTCCCCCACAGGACTTCGTTTCTTCCCATCCCATTGTGATTGTCCACATCAAAAAATAAATTACCTAATGAGCTTCCTCCTCTTCTTTTTAAACAAAGGCACTTGACTTTTTTCTTTACTCGTACACAATTTTTAAAAATAAATATAAAATATATTTATTTTCTAAATCTACTTTTAACTTTTATTGAATCTGGATGGATAGTTTAACATTAGATTACTATTTATATTAATACTACCATTCAAATCTCTTTCAATTAAGTGAATTTTTTTAAATTCAAAAAGTTGAAACACAAGAATACGTGTTTGTAAATTGCAGTATTATTCCATTTCTTGCAAAAGTGATATTTAAGAATGATGATTGATTACTAACTCGAATGAAAAGAGTAAGTTGCGGTTAGATAATATTTCTGTAAATGAAATTAAAGAAATTTTATTAAAACATTCTCACATAAGGCTATTATTTTATCAAAAGTAATCTTTATGTTTATCTTCAGAAGCATTGCTTTTTGCTTAAATTAACAATCTTACAACTAATAAAACAAATTGTAAATCAAAGAGCCTTTACATGGAATTAAAATCAATTATTTAAGAAATTTTAAGAATCCTTTTATACAGATAACGGATTAAGTTCTACACAGAAACTATCCAGCTTTAGTAAATAACCCAACAATAACTAATTAATGATTTTATATTTCTTGAAAAAGTATGACTGAGTTCATTAAGGAGGGGTGCTTTTTCAAGAGGGTGAAATCAATGTGAAAGTAGCGCATGTGTTTCTTTTTCTCCTGGAGTTTACCTGTTGGACTTTATATTTGGACTCTCTTCATCGCCGCCACCACCACCACAGTCTTCCCCCAGATCCATAAAAACGGTTCCTAGATAACTGTTGAGCCTCAGTTTTACATCAAACTTCTTCCAGTGAAGGAGTAAAGAAAATATTCCAATATTTATCCAGATACAAAGCATGAAGATTTCTCCAGCAAAGATACAAGGTAATGTTAGATTTTAAGCTGTTTTCTTAAATCGGATTTATTTCCTTTTATTCCAAGACTAAATTCCCAGGGTGTTTGTCAACACTCCTCAAATATTTGCTTTAGTCATTTCCCCAATTCAAGTTTCTATTTCCTAGGCGTGTAGTAGAAAAGGGCTCATGGTTACAAGAATTCCCATTACGTACCACCTTTTTCAATTGAATTGTAAAACTTAAGTGTAGATTCGTTTATTTTTTCAACACTTTTGCACCTGTCGTGAAAAGAAAGCAAAATGGAATGCATGTTAATAATTTTTTGTCAAAAACTTGATTTTAAGAAGTTGTATTTCTTAAACTGAATGCTCTAAATTAAATTTAATTAAAAGACTATACACTAATTTTAGCTCACATAAGTTTGTGATAGTTTAATTAAAATCATAAATTATGTTATGTATTTCTTCATGTGGAACTTTGAATGAATTTGAATTGTCTTATATGTCGAATTATTAGAAAGCTTTGCATAGAAGTTATTTTTATAATCTGAGTTTTCTTCTTTACATGGAAAAGAAGATGAAAGGAATCCCTTGAGGGAAGACTTTTCACCCAAGCAAGCTGGAGTTTTATATGGCAGCCCTATTTTAATCCTTAATTGATTCTACCAAAACTAATACCCCTCTTCACTTAATGAGAAAATGGATACTTTTTTTAAAAAAAATTATAGACGTCACGTAAAAATCCTCCTTCCTAAGGAAAACTCTTTTACCTTCGAAATCTTACAGTAGTAGTGTATGTTGATTAAAAAAGAACTTTCTTAATTTCCTAAAAAATCAACCTACTCTTCTTTTCATCTAGCAATGACGTTTGTGCTTTACGTGGTTCTTTTATTTTTAGTATGAAGTAAAAGTGAAAAAAAATAATTAAAGTTTGTGATTCAGTTTAATAGAAGTTCCAATCTTCCAATCGTCATAAACGTCAGACTTACTTCTCAGAAAGATCATATATGCTGGAACTGAATAATCATTTTCATTGTCTATATTTAAAATTGCTTTACTTTCTTGCTTACTTACTTATTATCTACTTAACGTACAATACAATTTCCTCTTATAGAAGCACACCTATCTTATTAATTAACAAAATTTAGTTTTATACTGTTGTAATTTTATCCAACTTTGTTAAAAGTTTTCCTTGTATTCTTAACATAAAATTCTTCTTTCGTATTTTGTTATATTTTACTCCTTCTTTTTCTGTAAACTTAGAACCAAAGTTTTATTTTTAGTTTAAAATTTTTTAAGAAACACGCGATCCTTTTTCTCGTTTGTTTTCTTTTCCAGAGAGCGGAGAAAAGAGGATTTTTTCTTAATAATACGGAAACCTAGAAATCTCTATTCGACGTGACATAATCTATGAAAGAAGTCCTACCTTTTCTCCCTTCTTCTTCTTCTTTTTGGTTTTGTTTGTTTAACCAATAAGAAAAGATACTTACTAACTCTTATTCTAACATTACACTGAGAAAAAAGGAAAAGATGGGGAAAGTTTCTTAGAAAAGTAACTGTATCACATTTCTTCAACATAATTACATCTTAGCACCAATCTTAGCTGATAATGTTGATGTTTCTAGTAGAAAACTTGTATATTCGAGAGTCCATTAATTATATATATTTAGAAATTTAGTTTTATATTTCATTTTAGCATATTTCTGGGGGGAATTGGGGTGAACGTGCGAAAAACCGGATTTTCGTGTGGATTTCTCTTCCGTTCTTTTTCTTTGTTCTTATCTTCGGACATCCTGGTTGGTCCGTCATCATTGCATGATATAGAAAAAAATTCATTGAATCAAGTGAGGGACTTAGGCGTGGATCCGTAATCATCACAATCAAAATCATCATCACTAACACGAGGTCCATTCATGAATTGCAAAATTAAATTAAGGTTATTTTCCTAAAAAATTCGTCAACTGCATATAGGCAGGCAGGCAGACCTACAAAATTTCAATTTGATGATACATGTTAAACTAAAATTAAATAATAATTTAAATTAAAGGAAATACTAAACAATCAAATTTCAATTAAGTTGTTATTATATAGTTTACTCTTAACTTTATGAATTCATGAAAAGGTCAATTAGTTATTAGTTATATAATCAATTCCTGGAATTTTTGAGCTCAGATGTTGTTAAGATACGAAAAAGTTTGCCTTCAGCCTTGTGATTTGAATCATGGCTTAAAATTACATCCCCTGTGAAAGTCTCTTGTGAAGGAAAATTACGTCGGAAGGATGGTAGATTTTTCTCTGGAGTTTAATCAGGGGATTTAGAAACCAATTAGTAAAATACAAAACTACGGTAAGCAAATGATGCATTTGCTCTCATTCTCTCTTGTAATCCCTTAAAAGAATTTCGGTATTCAGAAAGTTCAATTCATTCTAACATTCAATGGAATACTTGTGCCATTCATTACGTAACGCATTCATAATTCATATTCTCAGCTTATGAAGATTCTAGTTCGAGAATTTCATAGAAATTCATACTTTTTAAACTTTTGTTAACATTTTAGGTGACATTCTTTAGTAAGGTTAATTATATTTTCCTTATAGAATTTTGATACTTCGACTCAATGCACCCACCATCAATATGTAATTTATTTGCGGTTGAATTTGAATCGGATGTTTTCGGTGGAGTAGGTCCCTGTTTTTTTATTTGAAGATTTATTGATATTTGGAATAGAATAGAAAGGATTATTCTTTGGGGTGGAAGAAGTAAAGAGCCGATTTTGAGCCTATTCAGACGAAATAATTGAAATATGGAATATCTAATTCCTTTCCTACTCAGAATAACTTACGTACATCAACATCAATACTTTTACTTTCACTCAATATTTTTCTATAAGGGTTGAAAATTGTTCGCACTATGAGATTAAAGAAAAATTAAAGAGATCTCTTTAACTGGTTTAAATCAGGATTTCATTTTTTAATTGTTAAGTGTAACTTTAAGAAAATGATTTTCCATTTTGTGCAGAATTAGCTAAGAAATACTTCTGCTGATGAATTGAAAATGTTTCTCTATTGGGGTTGTTTTCTATGACCAAGAAAATTCTGTAGTTGCATTAATTTATTTTCGAGTGAAAGTTCAGTTTTAGAAAAATAATTAGAAAATAACTCTGAGTACATTTTCTGGTTGCTCTTTCTCCATTTTATTTCTTTGTAGATTTTTTTATAAGAAAGTTAAAGTTAAGTTAGTTAAGCTAATTGTACATGAAAACTAACTCATATGTAATTCCCAACCCATGGGGTTTATGAAGTATCTTAAATAAATAAATAAATAAATAATTTTTTAGGCTGTGAATTTCATTAAAAATCCTTCTTTTTTCCAAAAAAAGATTATAATTCTTCGTTTGATGTTCAAGATAAATGGAATTAACGGTAACTGATGTTAAATGTAAACAACGTCTTGCCTCTTTCTTTGTAATAATACCTTTACTATTAAAACTATATTTCTTGCTGTTATGTTGGTAAGGTGGAAATTTTTTTAAGAAGCATAAAGAAAATTGAATGGATTCAGATTAGAAAAAGATCATAAGAAATTTTTAAAGTTCTTTTTCAAATGAATCTTTTGAAATCTTTGAAACTTTACTAATTCTTTAGAAATTAGATAATATTTCTTCATGGAAATAACTTTCTCTCACTTTATTTTCATGTGTTTTAGTAAGATTGGAATTGACCATAAAAAGTGGTTTAATGTGTACTTGGAGTTGAATTATTTTCTCATTGAATTGAATTAAGGTTGCTGTTTTACTTTTTCCAACTCTACAGGTGGTCTTGAGAAAGTTTATATATTTTTTCTTTTGTTTCTGTTTGAATTGGAAGAGACAAATGATGGACAGAGAAAACGAATTATTTCCGAATGAATCAACTTCAAGAATTCATATAAAGATGATTTCATTCTTCGGAAATTGAAAAGAAATCATTCAAATGCAAAGAATAGGAAATGATTTAGGTTAGTTCTAAGATCAAAGCTCCTTTCAAAATAAAAATTGATTGTAAAATTAGGTTTCTTCTTTTACTAGAATTTTGAATAGAATTAAAACTTATAAAACTTATTGCGTTGCGCTTGCGTTCAATAAAAGGTGATTATAAAATCCAACTATTCAATTCAAGTGCTACTCTGTTTTTTAGATTTCATTTCCTTAACCTTGGACGGATGCAGGGTCTTTGCTTTATCATTTTTGTGATGAAGGTGACTTTTTCTTGGGAAGATGAAGACGCCTGAGGACCCCCTCTGTTCTTCATCATCTTGAAAGGTTTGGAGCCGTGTTGAGTGAGAGTGAATTTAAGTGGAGATCTTCTTGGAGAAAGGTGTTTCTGTAGAACTTACTCAGAAGGAACAGTGTGTGGATTCAGCATACTTTTCACTTTTCAAAATAAGACTTCCAATCTTTTTCAGCATTCTTATGCTTATTCTACTGATGCCTGAACTTCAATTACTTAAATGGATATTAGTCTCTTAACCTAACAGATGAAAATTGAAACAACATTACTCAAATTTGCCTTGCATGCTTCGGGTTTCTCGACTAACGAGCCTCAGATTCATAAAAAGGGTTCGTTGTCGTTGAAACCTGCATGATGTTAAGCCAATCGCAGCAGTACATCAACCGTGAATTCAGAAATCTAAACATTTAAATGAAAAGAATCAACTTATACAATATTTTTAATATGTTCAAATGTGAAAATCCATTTTCTTAATGTATTCTTATATTATTTTTTAGATAATTGTGTCAATGAACTTTATATTGAAACCATCCACAGTTTCAAGTAGACAGTGTGAACCTATTCATAACTATCAATAGTTTGAATATTAAACACTTATTATTATTAATAAACATATTTTTAACTTTGAACTACTGGTTTGAAACAGTCCTGATTCTTATAATTTATTATAGTGTTTTTATAATTAAATATGCACCCTTTCATTTTGTTTGTTTTAAATCACAATATGTTTCCGCTTAAGATCTTAAGTCATGGTAAATATTTGTGTAAGTTTAATAATAAGAATTGATAGTGAAGGATTGAGTGTAGGTAGTTTTGTATGATTTATGTGTTGTGGGAGTTACCTCGTGTCCACTGAAGTGGGTTTACATTAGTGATCGAGAGAAAGTGAGGCAGGGAAAGGAGATTATCCTCGTTTTCTTTCCCTACTTGGAAAAAGGAAGGATTTGGAGCCGGTGTAGGAGCTTATACTGAAAAAAGTAAATGGAAACTCTTATATCTTTTTATCTTTTATATATTGAAAATAAATCTTGACTTTACTTTCCTTATTCCTTTCTTCACATTTTTACTTCAATATCTTCTTCCTTTACCAAGTATAAAAAAGCAATGAAAAACACCTCCTAAATCATAACATTTTTTTAAAACTCAAAAATAACAGTCTCCTGTGGTTTACTCCAAGAAGTAACACCCAGAACTAAAATATAGAAAGTATATACCCTAGGATCAAATAATATTAAAAATAATATAGTTAAACCGCTTTTTTAAATCAAGCAACTATAACAAATTTTGCTACATTTTTACTACACAATTAAATTGAACAGAGTACACTATAATCGAGTAAACCTACTCCGAATAACCAAAAGACTTATTTCTTAAGAACAGTATTAAGTTGGTTGACAGAAAGCTTTCACATGTTTACTGTTCAGACTTAGCTTCGGATTTATAATAAAGTTCACAGGAAGTTATCTTATTTTTCTTCTAGATGATTACGGTGTAACAACTTTTGTTTACAATGCTTAATACGATAGATTGTTAAATAAGTAATCTGCATGCATCATTGTAAAATTATTATGAACTGTTAGCAAGAGTGTAGAGTTAGAGTAGGTTAATTTAAAAAAAACTTCAATTCGAATTTACTTAACTTTTATTTCTTTATAAAAGAAACGTGACATTTGAATTGAGAATTTATTTGTTGAGTATAATTTCTAATGATGTAATAAATAAGTAAGGATAGAAAAAGAGTTTTGAGACTTGGGAAAAAGTGGACACGTTGAAAAAGAAACCACTCAAATAAAAAGAGAAAGTTTGATGTGATTATTGGAAGAAACAAAAGAAAGAACCACTTGAGAGCGTCAGAAAAAAGTCTTTTCTTTCCATTCTATCTCCAATTACTCACGTAACTTCAGGACAGCAACATTCACTCAAAAAAAAATACTCAGAACCATGGCTACTTTTCTCTGGTCACATCATCCAACCACAATGTCATATGAGAGCACTTATACATTAGTTGTAATTAAATGTAGCAATTTCAAAATTTAAAAATCCTGAGAATCCTTTTATTTACAAAATAACTTACTCTTAAGAAGGAAAGACTTTCCAATTCCAATCGTAAATGCATTAAAGTGGCCTTGTAAACCTATTCAAGTGCTACTACGGACGCCTTTTAAGTAAATAATATTTCTATTAAAGACAAAAATATTCTGTTAAATCTTACAAAAAGAAACATGAAAAACGGTAAGGTCGTAATATAACTAATTGTTAGGAATTGGCAAAGATTTTGGAATTTAAAATGGATTTAAACATTTTGAAATGCGAATTTCATATATATATACAATCGATTATGAAATCTGGAAATGATTTTGTATTTCTGTTTTATGTTTATTGTCTATTGTTGTTTTGAATTAAGTGGGAAGTGAATCTCTCCTACGCCTTTCCTAAATTGTTGTATTAAACGAGGACCTAGTATTTTTTAAAGTTTTTTTTTTTAAAGTGGAAAGAGAAACAGGAAATCCTTTTGTATTCCTTCCTCCGGATCAGACACCCCAGTTCCTTTTTTACTCACTCACTCAGATTCATACTTCCTAAAATCATCCAATGAGAATACTCTTCAATATTCAAAAACAAATCCAACCAAATGAGAAAATCAGAGCAAAAGTAAATCCTATTTTAATGAAAATTTTCATTGTTTCTATCTTTCTACAAGAAGGTAAAAGTTATCTCAAACAAAATACATAAGCAAAGTTTTAAGGGCCTATTTTCTTATGATGCTTGTCTTCAAATTCAGACTTGCGTGTTAAATGCAAAAACTTTCAAAAAATGACCCTGGGTGGACAAAGATGCAGTTGGTAGGTGCGATTAGCGGAAGTAGTGAATCGAAATGATCTCCACTCATAAAAGTAACTCAGTCGAATTTAATAAGCTCAACAAAAGTTCAAAAAGGATTCAGATTATTTGAATCATGAAACTTACCCTATTCTCTCTCTTTATATTCAAAGCTTCTAAAATTCACTCATGCAGAATGTCCACCATCATAAGTTCAGGTGTACCTTCCTACTGAAAAATTCTTTTAAACTTGTTTTCATAAAAGAGAAAGTTAAATTGGACTCTTATTTAGTAAATTTTATGTTATAGCGTTATTTAAGTTCAATTGGGTGAAGAGCTCAACTAAGTAAGTCGACAGTTTATTGGATTTTGTAACTTAGTTACTAAAAGGTTGGTTATATTTTAAAAAATTGAGTGTGAGAGAATTAACTTAAGTTTTTTGGTTAGCAAACTTTGATGACTTAATTGCATCTCATAATAACTCTTTTCCTCGATGAGAGTCACTTTCCCTAAAAACTGCTTTCACTTTCATTATTTTTTCCTCTGACTTAAGAAAACACATACTATCTTCCCTCATTTTCATTTTTTCCAACCGACGCTTTTTGGATTTGAACTTAAGAGAGTTAAGTTGAATCGAGGTCTCGAATCCTATTTATTCTTATAAACTAATTTATTTTCATGTTTCTTTCCCTTCTTCCGGAAAAAGAAAAGGTGAAATCCAATTTGAAGAAGCGTACGGAACTTTCGAATTAGGCTCTTCCTGGAGCTAAAGCTGAAGATAAAAAAAAACAGGCTTCATTCAAAATTGTCCGAAAAAGTTTTTAGACTCATCTTCTCATCATAAAAAAATTGGAACTGAGTTACACTCTTTCACTTTAGTTCTAAACTTAACCACAAATGAATTTCTTTATGCATTGCATGAGAAAAATAAGTGCCACTTCCTCTTACTTCTATTATGAAGTTATACGAAAGAGACAGATAGTGAAAATTATGATGAACGACTTTCCCTCGAGAGTCAGAAAATATTTTTACTCTGATGTTTTCACAATTCCTTTTTTATCATATGAAAGTTAGGTCAGTTAAGGTTAAATGGGTGAATCGACTTTTGTTAGATGAAACAAGGGGTGAGTGATTGTTAAAACTGGAGATACTGGTAGTTGTTGCTTGTCGATATTTTGGGATGAGCGTCCCTGGGGAAGCAAAAGGATTTTGAAAAGGGAGCAGAACGGGTGAATAGAAGGATGACTTAGGTGAGCGTGTAGTTCTTCTGTTGGCATTAGAAAAGGATTTGGAAACCGCTTATGGCGGTTTCCCAATTTGCTCTCCGCTGAACTGAGCACGATCTACACGTTGGTCCACAGAACCATAGCTACCAATTCATCGCGGATGAAAAATTGCAGCTATGGATTCACTCAGAAGTTGAGAATCAATACGAACAAAGTTTAGTTTAAGCGAGTATTTCCTAGAAAAAATCCCTCTCTTTCTCAAAAATCTCATGCTCTTGTGGGTTATTGAAGTTTTTTGAAAACTTGAGGTTAACT
>JAQGCN010000189.1:0-35600 GCA_034699725.1 Friesea truncata | reverse complement strand
CCAACATCTTCAATTTTCAATAAAACACCAAAATCACCCTTGTGAATACGCATATGCTTCTTTAAATCCCCTTTCCAACCAAATTGTTTTCCACATTTTTTACATTTGTAAGGACTTTCATCTGAATGTACTCCAATGGTGTGTTGTTTTAAATTACTCTTGGAATGTGCTGGATATTTGCAAATTGTGCACATGAATTTACTTTCTTTTGTGTGGGTTATCATATGCTGCTTGAGATTTGAATTTGTTTTGAATTGTTTTGTACATTTTGTACAATTGATGAATCCTTGTCCAGTATGATCCTTCAAGTGGATATTCAGTTTCTGTTTCATTATGAATTTTTTATTGCAGTGTTTACATTGGAATGGTTTTTCTCCTGTGTGGATTTTTTTGTGATTCTTCAAATTTTCGCTTCGTTTAAATTCTTTTTTACAAATATTGCATTGAAATGGTCTCTCATTGGTGTGTGTGTGAATGTGCTGGAACAACTGAGCTTTGGTTTTAAATGATTTTTGACAAAGTGTACAATTGTGTCTCTTCTCAGAATTTGATTGTTGTTTTTGAGTTTCTTTGACTTTTGAACGTTTCTCTGAACATTTTCCCAGCATTCCAACTTGATTTGATTTGAATAATTTAATTCCAATAAAAATTCCTCCTAAAAAGAATTTAAAAATTTAAATGAAAAATTAATTCTAATTCTTAGTAAATTATTTTACAATTTTATGCTAACCATATCATTATTTTTTTACTTTTCGGTGTTATCACAAAAAATGATGCTTGCTTTAGTAAATCCGAAAATAAGCTGAGACAAAGGAGTGTATGAAGATGTCTTTTGTCTTTTAAATGGGTTCACCATCACCACAATCTTAATTTTAGAATTGGATTGGATTTAGAGAACTTAACACTGAACAAAGATTTAAGAACAAAGAGTGTGAGTGCTCAACAACTAAAATAGGGACAAGGATATTTTCTAGGAAGGTGCCTTAGAGACCTAAAATTCATCAATCGTCAATCCTCATAAAATCATGAATTCATGGGAGACATCTTTGGAATATAACGTTAAAACTATATAAAAACTTTCCACACAAAGGGAGGAACCATATCAAACAAAATTCAATCAAAATCCCTTCTTTCCTTTCTTTCTTTTTATTCAATTTTATGCTAAAGTCACTCACAAAAATCTTTAGCTCCACAATTTTCAAACATTTCATCAATTCTAATTTTAAGAATGCAAGAAACTGAATTTGAGAGTATTCAAGGAATATATACAAATTTATATTAAAATAAAAGATTAATTCTGGATTTTTTAAAACATGGTTAACAAAGAGAAACAGAAATGATGTTTATTGTTTCGGTTGACAAAAATGGATAGTCAGACATAGATTGAGTTAGGTGTCTTTCTTTTTGGAATTTAATAAATTATAATTATGAAGATATCTTTTGGGAGGTCCAAATCTAAAGTTTCTATGAAATATCAATCATTCTTATCAAATATGTATTGTATTTGAACATTAATAGAATATCACACTCAATTCACAAGAAGAAAATAATTCTCAAAAGGAAAAATATATGGCGATGCGTATGTCTATCACAATTAATTACTTAAAATGGATGACATTAAGTATAGAACCACCACAGACAAGGTGAACGGTGAACCTCTGTAGAAAGTATAGAAAGATAAATTAGGTTTTAACTGAGTTGACTGTAACATTTGTGTATTATTAATTTAGGTAAGTGACGTCAGTATTTAGTTACTAGGACCTTTATGGATCATGGATGGGTAGGGAGGTAAAAGGGAATGTAATGTAATGGAAGTGAGAGGAAATCTAAAAAAAAGTATGGCTTCGGGTTCTTTCCCTTCTTTTCGACGATACGATACGATACAAGTTCTTTGTAGACTCATCATACATCATACCTATTCTATTCAATTATCGTAAAAATACACTCCACATTTCTCTTAGAACGAATTAAAGGTTTCTTGGAAAGCCATTTTATAATATTAATTTAAGTATCCTCAGAACACAAAAATCTAATTTACAAAAAATATTCAAGTCTTACTCCATGAATTGAAAAGGACGGACGATGGTAAATTGACGAGGATTCATTATTTATACTCCTCCAATTGATATCTAGAAAACAAAAGAAGTTTTTAGATTAACACCACCACCATCACCTAATTCAAGAAAAAGTTAACCTTAAAGGTCAATATGAGTGATCGTGTTTTAATTTTAAATAAGGCAAATTATCACTCACCACACCACGGTCCTACCGGTCGTGTTGTATTGCTCGATAATACGAATACTCCAAATCAACAGAATTTGACTCAACTGAATGTAAATAACGCAACACAAGCTGCTGGATTCAGATTTATAAGAATGGGACATGTAGGTGATACAAGTGGTGGAAGTAGTCCTATCCAAGTCGTTGGACAAGTTACAGCAGCTAACCTTCTCCAAGCTTCTGGACCACTTCAGATAAAAGTAGCACCAGATCCTATTGTTAGTATTGGTAAGTTAAACAATGAATATGAAATAATGGATGTTACACTACTATAAAACACTTACTTTACTTAAACTGAATCAGTGTTGTTTTATCCATCACCGAACTGACGAATGATGTTTTTCAATTCCTTCCAAGTCCAATAAAAGTTGTAATGATTCTTTTGTTTATAATTAAAAATTTGAAATTGTCTTCAAATGACGACACGACGCCTGGTGGAGATGAATGATTTGTGTCGTGTGCCAAAAATTTTGATTGTTAAAAACTGAAAAGGGGGAGGAGTTTATAATTTTTATGACGTTTTTTTTCTAGGTCTCCTGGACTTGGCCCATCGGGAGTATCAGGGTGGTGACTATGAGAATGCAGAGCGTCATTGTATGCAACTCTGGAGACAAGAACCATCAAATACATCTGTACTCCTCCTCCTGTCATCAATTCATTTTCAATGTCGAAAACTGGACAAGTGAGTGCTATAAATTCAAAGAATCTCATTCATTCCGTTTTTTACCCATAGTCATAGCGTCGTCGTCACTTTGTCTGTCATAGGCGGGTTGTTAGCGACGACACACTGACTGACATAGGCATAACAGAGCGTAACACACAGTGCAGTTAGGAATTTTACTTTAAAGCACGTGCTTCTTCAGTTGCATTCATTGCGTAGAAAATGAAAGTGGATTATTAATTTTTAAATTGTGTTTTGAGTAATTAATTTGTTAAGGATGGATTGTGTATCCTTAGAAGATTTTTATAACCCTGAAGCAGTATGTAAATTAACCCCAATTCCAGGACGTTTACCAGATCCATATTATACGTTACTACCCGTGTATACAGTTGTTGAAGCATGTCCTGGTGGTACTTATTTTTGCAAAGCAGTTGAACAATATCCACCAGTTTTAAAACCAGATGAAGAGGATATTTTTAAAATTGACTTTAATCAAAATTATGGACCTTTGATGGCTTTACAAGTAATTCTACCACCTCCTGATGATTATTCTATTGATTCTCCTCTTAGATCCGCATCATTCAGTACACTAGCTATCAAACAGAATCCACTTTTGGCTGAAGCTTATTCAAATCTTGGAAATGTTTATAAAGAAAAAGGACAACTTCAGGAAGCACTTGAAAATTATCGTCATGCTGTAAGACTCAAACCAGATTTCATCGATGGATACATTAATCTGGCTGCTGCTCTCGTTTCTGCTGGTGAAATGGAACAGGCTGTACAAGCCTACATCACAGCACTTCAATTTAATACTGTAAGTAATTATCATAATTTTCATTTACATTAACATTGTAATAAAATATTAATTAATTTGATAATTATATTATTAGGATTTGTATTGCGTCCGGAGTGATTTGGGTAACTTGTTGAAAGCCTTAGGAAGATTGGATGAAGCCAAGGTATAAAAAAAAGTTTCAATTTTAATATTAGATTTAAAAAGATAGGGACTCAGTTCGTGGTTAGGGACACATTAGTATTTTTTGCTTTGAATTTTTTTCTAATGGGCATGATTCAAAGGTAGAATTTTTTATGGAAAAATATTTCCAGCGTAATTTAAAGGATATCGTGGGTTAAGGTAGGGTCAGGTCAGGATTGATAGGTTCATAATTCATGATGCGACGTCGCAGCGCTCAGTGTCGCAGATTATATTCAACGTTAGGGCTCATCGCGCTCATGATGATTTCGCAGTTGCGCTGCTGGATGATTGAGTCCCTACTGGAAATACCGTTCGTCGTCAGTCATCATCATCTCATACGATCTACTTCATATCATGATGATAGGAGCTTGTTCGAGACATCAAAGAGAAAATGTATGAAAAATAGCTATGTTAATTTTCTTATATTTTAGCATAATTATTTATCCTTTGCTTCGTAGGAATCTTGTCGTAGTGCTTGCCAATTTGTTGCTGTTGTGTTTTTCGAAGCCCTGGAGACAAAAAAACAAAAATTGTTGGCTTTTGCTTCTTTTTATTTTATATTTTTTTAGATACATAAGAAGACTCTGACCTTAGCCCACAGATCCTCCATTTAATAAAATAAACATTTGGACTTTGATGTCGGAGATGTCATGCCCATGCTTAACTTTGTTTCATAACGTTATTAGATTTAATTAATGAAGTGGCGAGAGTGTGTCAGTTGTACGTTGTTCAGAGTCAGGTTTGACATTTTCATTTTTTTCTAACGGAAGCGATTCTAATGATACCGTTTTAATTTTTGATCTTATTCACGGGTAAGTTGTAGGATGTTCGCCAGCGGCCAACCAATGTGTCTTCTTAGGCTAGCTCAGTCAATGAGTGACAGAATTGTACAGTGGCTCAATCAATCAGCACAGCACTGGAAGTAATACTCTCAGCATAACTTTGTATTCATTCCCGCGGTGGTGTGTAGCAGTTCCATTCATTCTCTCATTGGATATATACTCAATTTCCAGAAAATTAGAAGAACAACCTCTGAAAAGCGCTTTCCAAAATACTTTTTGTGAATATCTTTCTCCTTTCTTTCCTTCGTCATTTTTCAAATTCCTGTCCAAAAACAGTGACCTGATGCAGCAGCAGCGGCTTCTCCCTCATTTTGCGCTGTTACTCCCCTCTCATCCATCATTCACCTTCATTTTCGTTTCCTTACTGGATCGAATTCATCTTTAGTTTTCTGCGCTTCCGCTCAGCACAGTCGCTATTCATTGAAAACAAGAACGCGTTAACGTTAACGATGCCATAAGCACAGCGTATGCGCAGCGCAGTACATTGGAATGTTTCCAATTGTTGAAAAGGTTAATTATTGCATGCAGCTCAGCAACAAAAGCAAAAGCAAGAATAGCAAAAGCTAAAAAAAGAATGCTTAATAATAGTGTTTGGAGAGTTTATATTTTTGTTAGAAGAATGTTATCTTAGGGAAAATTAAAGCTAATCGAATTTTCTTTGATTTCCTCCTTGTTCATCTTTTGACGTATTTCCTAAACTAAATTTATCCCTTGAACAACCAATGAAATTTCCTCTATCCCCAATTCCTATTTCCTTATTCTTAACCCCATTAAAGGCATGCTACCTGAAAGCCATCGAAACAAGACCAGACTTTGCTGTAGCTTGGAGCAATCTTGGATGTGTTTTTAATGCTCTTGGAGAAATATGGCTAGCAATTCATCATTTCGAAAAAGCAGTCACTCTGGATCCAAATTTCTTAGATGCTTACATCAATCTTGGAAATGTACTCAAAGAAGCTAGGATTTTTGATCGGTATGTCTTAATTTTATTATGATTTTGTTATTTTACTTATCGATTTATTCATTTAGTGCTGTTGCTGCCTATTTACGTGCTTTGACTTTGAGCCCAACGAATGCAGTCGTACATGGAAATCTTGCCTGTGTCTACTACGAACAACAGTAAGAGTTTAAGTTGTAATTTATTTTATTCATAGTATTAGCATATGTTGTGATTTTTTAGATTGACGGATTTGGCTATTGAAACGTACAAGAGAGCCATCGAACTTCAACCCAATTTCCCAGATGCATATTGTAACCTTGCAAATGCTTTGAAAGAGAAGCAAATGGTAATAGATGCTGAAGAATGTTACAATACGGCATTGACATTATGTCCGAGCCATGCGGATTCTCTCAACAATTTAGCAAATATAAAAAGAGAACAAGGATTTATCGAGGAAGCTACAAGACTCTACCTGAAAGCCTTAGAAGTAAGTTTTTAAATATAAAATTATTATAATTGTAGTCCTTGAAAATGATAAGTGGTAAATTTATCGAAATATTGGAAAAGTAAATCAAATTTTCAAAAAATCAACCCTAGTGTTCCGTATAAAATATATCCAATAAAATTATTTAAAGTAAATATTAAAATATTATATTTTTATTAGGTATTTCCTGAATTTGCTGCTGCACATTCGAATTTAGCTTCTGTTCTCCAACAGCAGGGAAAATTGCCTGAAGCTTTGATGCATTATAAGGAAGCAATTCGGTAAGTTGCTTATTTTTCTGTCTATTTCTTTTATTATGAAGCTTCTACTTTGATTGTTTTATTTGTAGGATTCAACCATCTTTTGCAGATGCATACAGTAATATGGGAAACACACTTAAAGAAATGCAAGATGTTCAAGCAGCCCTTCAATGTTATCAAAGAGCAATTGCTATCAATCCATCTTTTGCAGATGCTCATTCTAATCTTGCATCAATTCATAAAGACTCTGGGAATATTCCAGATGCAATTCAATCTTATCGTACAGCACTTCGACTCAAACCAGATTTCCCAGATGCATACTGTAATTTAGTACATTGTCTCCAAATTATTTGTGATTGGGGTGATTATGAAGATCGTATGGAAAAATTAGTTAAAATTGTACAAGATCAACTTGATAAAAATCGTCTACCATCGGTACATCCTCATCATTCTATGCTCTACCCCCTCACGCATGAACAAAGGAAACAAATTGCAGCTAGACATGCTGCAATGTGCACTGAAAAAGTAAATTATAATATTTCATGTTTCTATTATTTTTAATTGACTAATTTATTCTTGTAATTTTTGTTTATTCAGGTTGCGATTCTTCACCATTTACCATACACATTCAATCGAAGTTTGGGTGGTCAGCGATTGCGTATTGGCTATGTTTCATCTGATTTTGGGAATCATCCAACTTCTCATCTCATGCAATCAGTACCTGGATTCCATAATCGAGATAAAGTTGAAATATTCTGTTACGCTCTTAGTCCAGATGACGGTACTACATTCCGAGCAAACATTACTAAAAAAGCTGAGCATTTCGTGGATTTATCCACCGTAAGTTCAAATAAGAATAATATTTAAAAAAAAATTCTTACATTGGGGTGGGGTTATTTAAAATAATTCCTTGAATTTGGATTAAATTGGCTTCTAAACTAATTTGAGAATGCTCAATACGAATTAGATCGAAATCAATTTTGTAGTAAGATACATATTTTTTCGTTTTAAGATTTGCATAACAACAAATACATATTCGTAATCAGAATCTTCAAAAATTAGTCAGTATCCCAAGTTTTTCATCAAAATCCGAAGAAAAAAATTTATTGTCATTTTTTTGGTTTTGGTCGGATTTTTTTCAAAATTTCGAGAAATAATTATGTTCTCGGATTTTGATGGAACTTGGCTTACTGACTAATTTGAGGATGCTTATTACGAATATGAGATTTGTTTTGACGTAAATCTTAAAACAGAAAAGTTGTGAGAATTTAACTGCTTAATTGACCTTAAAAACAGCGAATTATCAGCATAACTTTTTTCTTTGAAGATTTAATTTCAAAACCAACTGCAGATTCGTAATCAGCATCCTCAAATTATTCTATTCGCCCATTTTTATCAAAATTCAAAGAAAAATTTTTTTTCGAAATTTTTAAAAACAATCGACCAAGGAATGGCAAAAAAATTGTGAAAATTTATTTCTTTGGATTTTGATAAAAATTTAATTAAGGATATTTTAATAGTGATAATTAATTTATTTTAGGTGAGTTGTAATGGAAAAGCAGCGGATAGAATTAATTTGGATGGTATTCATATACTTGTAAATATGAATGGATATACAAAAGGTGCAAGGAATGAAATATTTGCTCTACGACCTGCTCCTATTCAAGTTATGTGGCTTGGATATCCTGGATCAAGTGGAGCTTCTTATATGGATTATATTGTAACTGACAAAGTAACATCACCAATTGAATTTGCTGAACACTACAGTGAGAAATTAGCGTATATGCCTCATACATACTTCATTGGTGACCATCGGCAAATGTTTCCACATCTTACTGAAAGGGTTTTACTCCAAGATAGGGTAAATTAAATATTAATTTACAAAGTGAATTTTATAATATATATATTTTAATATTATTATTTATTTTATCAGACTAAAGCAGGAAGTGGAGAAGTTTGTGATAACGTAGCTGTTATAAATGCACCTGATTTAACTCCTATTCTTAAACACACTGATGTTAAAGAAGTACGTGAAATCGTAAATACAACATCAGCAAGCGATCCTTTAACTTCTCATCCTGTTACAATCTCTTACAAAGTTGCTGAATTATCTACCACGAATCCAATTCAAGTAAAACTAAAATTAAGATTTTAACTTTAAAGAATCATAATTTGATATTTTTATTTATTTAGAATATGATTCGTTCGGGTCAAATTCAAACAACAGTGAATGGATTAGTCATGCAGAATGGTTTAGCGACAACCCAAACGAATAACAAAGCAGCAACTGGTGAAGAAGTACCTCAAAGTATTCTTATTACAACACGACAACAGTATGGTCTACCAGACGATGCAATTATTTACTGTAATTTTAATCAATTGTACAAGATTGATCCAGCAACACTCCGAAGTTGGGTTAATGTAAGGGTTTGATATTATGAGATTTTGAGGTTTATTAACTTCATCCCGTTTTGATTAGATTTTGAATCGAGTTCCAAATGGGGTTTTGTGGCTCTTGCGGTTTCCTGCCGTTGGTGAAGCAAATATATTGGTAAGTTTCCTTATTATTATTATTATTATTAATTTTACTAGAAATTAATATTTATTTTATATAATATAGAATACAGCTTTATCAATGGGTCTTCCACCTGGAAGAATTATATTCAGTAATGTAGCTGCAAAGGAGGAACATGTCCGTCGTGGTCAATTAGCCGATGTCTGTTTAGATACACCACTTTGTAATGGTCATACAACATCCATGGATATTTTATGGGCTGGAACCCCTGTTGTGACAATGACAGCAGATACACTTGCATCTCGTGTTGCTGCTTCTCAACTTACGACGATTGGATGTCCAGAACTTATTGCTACTTCCCGAAATGAATATGAAGATATTGGAGTAAGACTTGGAAATGATAAAGATTAGTAAGTGGAATGGAATCATGGGAAAAAAATTTATGATTTGATTAAAATTAAATTAATTTTTATTTTTAGTTTAAAAGGAATTCGTGCTAAAGTATGGAAAGGTCGAACTGAAACAACATTATTTGATGTATCAAACTATGCAGCAGAATTAGAATGGTTATTTGGTAAAATGTGGGAAAGATACGAAAATGGAGAGGAACCTTATCATTTAACAGATGCAGATATGAAGAAATAATTATTATACCAAAAACTACAGTTTTTTTTTAAGTAAAGAGTTCTAATACTTGTCAAATTTAATTTTTTCATTATTTCACTCTTTCTCTCTTTCACTAAAATTCTAAGTTATAATTTAATTTTTTTTGTAAAACATGATTAATTTTATGACGTTTCAAATGTTTATTTGAGAGAAATGATGTTTATAATTATGATTATTTTAATGATTTAAATGTAAATAAGCTAAGCTTAAATATTAATGTAATTTTCTGTTAAAACGGAACAAGAGTATGACTCGATGGCTATTGCTGTAGGAGCTTATTAAACCGAAAGTAAAATTAAGGAAATTATGATAAAAATAAGAGAGTTTAGCTTTCTAATTGAGAGGAGGAGTATGATGATTGTATTGTTTTATTTTTATTAGAGAAAGTATATTATTTAAATAAGGTCAAATTAAATAGGAGTCATTCTATGAAAAATTTAAATTTTAACACCCACTCCTTTTTCTTCTTTTTCCTCAATTCTAAAAAATCTAAAAGGTAGTCTACTATTTGGATGAAATTTCACTCAAAACCTAATTTTAGAATAATTGGCAACATTTTCTTTTGTTCTTGGTTTTGTTTTTTTCAGTGCGTGTGAGTGTGAGTCTTTGGTTTTTTATAAGGCCTTTCCCTTTATCAAAATCCGAAAAGAGAAGCCTCAATTTATTTTGCAAAGTAAAAAATTTCACTCACTGTGAGGCATCTGCAAGGGTTTTTCACTTCTTTCTTTTGTGAAAATACAACAAATAATAAACCGCTTCCTTTCACTTCCTTCTTCCTGCTTTCTGTAATTTCCAGGTTTTTTAGAAATGACTTGATTAGTTTTGAGCTTTGATTTAATAATTAAGGAATTTGAAGCGGAAGAGATTTCTGTGGTAAGAACTAAAATTTCAATTGGGTAAAATTCATTCAGTCATCATGACATGATGATGATCCCAGAAAAATTAGATTGGATTGGATTGGAGGAATTGTTGTAGGTGAATTTCGTAAATCATGAATTTTCATTTGAGTTTCCTGTGAATAATGTGTGAATTACATTTGTTTTTGATGAGTCAGAAGAAGAGGTTGGATTTTTATTTGCAGGAAAGAATTGGATTAAAAAGCGAAACAAAACTTAACGTTAACGTGATGTGATGAATCATTTTAAGAATTCTATTCATTGGGTTTTCCGTTTTTTTGTCGTAATAGAAGTTAAGGGTGAGCAAATAAAAAGAAGAAGGGGTGAATAATAAAATTAATGCGAAAATTTTTGGCAAAGAAAGAGGAAGGAAGGAAGGAAAAGGGAGGGTTGGATTAGGATTGGACTGGTGAAAATTTGGGATTTCCTTTTGTTTATACAATCCATAAACTTTAAAAATTGAATGATTGATTGGGGTTTACCCTCATGAATAAAATATCCAATTTCATAATAAATTCATACGTTTGCTTACTTAATATTTTACGATTGTTTACAAATTCCAAAGTTTAATTTAACTTTACTTTTTATTTACATACAAATTCTATTGTTGGAAATTGCACATTGGAATTTTCTTTTTTTTTCGCCGTTTGTGCATTTCTCTAAAAAAAATTTCAAAAAAATGCATCAATTTTAAAAAGTTGTTTCACAAACACCAACAACACCACACACCCTCAAACAAAAAACGTCATTTCATTTCATTCATTCTCAAAAATTAATTTAAGATTTTTTATTTGATTTGTTTTTATTTTATTTCATTTCAAAATTAAAGTTTTTTGGATGATTTGCTTAAAAGCGTTTCCTGAAATTGGAAAACGAGACATGAATGACAGACAGACGATAGGATTTAGGTAAGATTTTTTAAAAATAATTAAGTCAAAATATGATATGATAATTAAGTAGATTAATGTAATGTGTGTATGAGATATTTTAAGTAAGTGGATTAAGAAAACTGAATTCCAGTGGTTGTTAGTGATGATGATGATCCTCCTTTGCTGCTGTAACCCTGTCCTGTCATGTCAGTCTCGTCTCTGGACTGGAACTGGAATGGAATTCATTCAAATGTTTCTGAATGGAAATTCGTAAGAATTCATTCTCTCTAATCTCTTCCTCTTCATTTGATTTCATGTTTTTTTTTCTAATTCAATTTAACCATCTGTGTCATGTCCACGAAGAGGATGCCTGATTTATGAGTCTGTTCTTCTACTAATAACGGAAAAAAGAAAATATGTTGACGGAATTTTAGAAAAATCCGATTGATCATTTGAATTAAGTTTAAGAAAGGTCAGCGATCCAGAATCAACTCGTAATCTCTTCTCTGTCCAGTCCACCACCAATCACCACCATCGTCGATGATCTCTCCACGTACCTTAATTCTTCTTCATCTTCCACGAAGCCTAGCCTCTTTGTCTGTTTATACTCAGCGCCATTATTACATATCCTATATTCATCACCGTTAAAAACTTTAGTAAGGATGGATTACTGACTATGAATCTTTTCCCCTCTCTTCGCAAAAAAAGAAAGGATGATGTGCAAAATTTGCGACGTGGCACGCCATCATCATCTCCCCTCTCCATGTTACAAACTACTCAACGGTTATCCACCACCACAACTACCACCCAACACATCGCAAAAACCTCCATCAAACAATTTTCATAGCATGTATTCGACTCTTCCGTAGAAAAAGATAGGATAGATGTGGAAGCAATGACCAAAGATGATGCCACGCTTGCATATTTTTTCACTGAAGAGATTTAGGCGCCATTACCTGATCCAAACTGACAAGACAAGCCCAACCTAAATAACCAACGGACAAAATAATTTCAAAACCACTCTATTTTTATGAATTTTTATAACTTACACACTTCTCAAAACTGGACCAAATCATCATCCTTATCATCTTTCTTCAAGTTTTTGGTCAATTCTGGAGAAATTAGTGGGCGTATGGTGGTAAAAATTACTCAACAAGGAAAATGTGATGACATGCTGTCCGTTGTCAGTTGAATGATGAAAGTATATTTTTTTTCTTTGCAGATTTTTCGGTGTCAAATATAGGAGAGAGAAAAAGACTGACGTGAAGTTAATTATTTTTTACATCGCCAAGTCCAGTTCTCCCCCCTATGCAGAACAACCGAATTAGAAAACACAAGGATGTGCTGGAGAAATATGTTGAAGAATGGATTCCTGGAAATTCAAAAAAGAAGATTGAATTAGAATATTGAAAAATTCTAATAAGTAATATTGACGAAGAAGAGTAAAGTACTGGCGTGCCTGACGTGGCTGAGGTTCAATGCGTGAGTATTTTACTCTCTTCTTCGGAAAGCAAGCTTGACTTCTCCGTCGTCGTCATAGAACTAAAGTTTTTTCAGTATGATGACGATGACGAAGAAGAGAGAAGGGGGAAGTAAGTAGAAGTAGTGGAAGGGGGTTTTTGCGAAAACGATATTGCAGAATGGACTTCAAATACTGTAAAGAATCCCCATTTTCCTCTTAGGTTTTTTTTTGCACACGCAACGATTCTGCCAAAACAAGTCCTTCTGATCCAAACGCTCAAAAACTTTTACGCAGAAAAGACTATAAGGATAGGATCGGATAGCGTTCTTCGTTTTTGCGCAAATGTAAAAGTCTTTGGCGCCTATCAACATGGAGTATAACCGTAGTGGCCCACTTTCCAAATTCTATTCCTCTGGAGAATGTAATCCAATCATTGAAAATTGGAATAAAATGGATGGATGAATGATTGATAATTGAATTAAATGCGTAATCAAAACAATAGAATTCCTCCATCACCTCAACGTATCCAATTATTCCAATTCATAAGTAGCTATTAGCTACTACTTGAATCCAAATGTGTCAACGACCACACTTAAATCCTCTTTATCTTAATTACTGTATTGTTTTTCATCATCATTCAACTTAAATATGGTGACGATATTTTATGTTCTACTCTCAAGTTTATGCGTAAATGAAAAACAACAACAAATGGTTTAGTTTAATTATTGCAAAATTAAGCCATTGGGTGATTAATTGTTATAATCAGTATTTTAAAAGATAGGATTTTTACAATGTGAAATTCAATTATGAGTAGAGTAGTTAGTAAGATAGTAATGTGTTTATGAATATGAAAGGAGAAAGCTCTCCTGGGAAATTAGGAATTTTAGGTCATTGACATTAACAATGGGCGACAATAATAAAAAAAACTTACATTTTAAAAAATTATGATCCTTTTTTTTTAATTTCAGATTGAGATTCCGAATAATCCATCACTACTGTTCCACTGGATCCAAGAGAATGTTTCCAAAGAGTGAAGAAGAGCTTAAGGAGAAAGGATGCTATTGGAGTGAGTGAAAATGAATTTTTAGGATTCCAGAAATTCCACAAAGAAAATATGAAAAAATATTCCTAAGAATTGTAGAAGACGACCACAATATCACTGGAACTTGATGGATAAGTATGTATAATAATGTTGTTGATTGGAGGTTATATTTTGTATGTGTGTATTGTTTGAATGATTTTAGAGCACTGAAGTGACAGAGGAGTGTTTACATTCGTCTTGGAGGGAAGTTGGAGGGTGCGTGGAAATGTAATGCTGTATTCCATGGAAATAAAGAAATATTCTTCTCCAGTTTGGAAGGATGTTCTTTGTGGAAGTGACGCTGAGAGAAATCATCCAAGTACTGGTCTTAAACAGGGCAATGACCGAGAGAGTAATCATAAGGAAAGTAGGCGGGGTTATTTAAAAAATAAACGCCCTCTCTTCTCAATCTATCCCGCCAAATTCTATTGGAAGCACATGTATTTACATACGAAGAGAAGACTATCCACTTTGCTCACCAACTACGCGTCACCCGACATCCAATCCACGATCTATCCTTCCATCCACCACCAATGTCGCTCGCTCTGCTTCTGCTCGCTCTCCTCCAACTCTCACAGGAAAAGGATTCATGAGATGCATTATTTTATGTAATACAAGACACACACAGAAAATAAGAAAGAAGGGTATCATTCGTCGTATACTCTTACCATAATAATTCCAATATGAAGGTTAATTCTATTGTTTTTCTATCTCTACGTAATTAGATATCAACAATCATTAAGATTGAGAATGGTTAGTATATAGAAAATATTTAAAAAAATTTTATTCATTCTATAAAGAATTTTACCGTTAATTACTTATTGATCTTTCACTCTTATCAAAGAAATGATAATATTTTGAAATACTTTGACGTGACCCCGGAACTTAATTTCATTGTTCTTCAAATGAGGAAGTATAACTGTTGTTACTGTTATTTTTTGTTTATATTATTATTATCAACAGTCGTTTTTTTAACAAATTCTCAGTTAAAAGTACCACTAACTAACATTATTCCCTTTTTACATCTCACATCATCACATGTCATGTAATTATTTTTTTAATGTTGTTAATGTTAGTATCCAAAACCACAGAAAATCCCTGTTAGCCTCAAGGGATAAAATTTTATTTACCTGTAACTAAAATCTAATAGGATGGGAGGATAGGAGGAAAGGAACTCAGGTTCACTTCCCAGTTTTTGTTTATACAAATTTTTAAAAGAGGAAGAAGATGAGATCAAATTCAAGATTTTAAAATGTATGCTCATAGTGACAAAAAATGATGACGAAGGAAGAATGCATTCTATTGTAATATGCATTACAATACAATACAAGAAGCTTGAGTTTCTTCATCCTTTTTCTAAATATAGGGTCAGAACTTAAACTTTCTAAATAATCTCTCAAAAAATTTACACCTCATTTCTAATTTTAATGTTAGCATTATTGCAAAATTTTAAAAATATAAAATGCAATTTAAAGATTTTTAAAAATTGATGCAGAGGGATGATAATTTCTGATTTTTTTTTAAATTGAAGATTTTGAATTTGATTAAATTGATTTAAAATATAAATAGTTTAATATAGAGATAATTTAAATCCAAATGTAGTGTTAATTTTGAAGAGAGGAGCCTAGAGAGTGGAATGATGGAAAGGGAGATCTCTCTCACACGTGGCGTGAAAGGAGATTGACGATAGAGTTCATTGCCCTCCTCTTTCTCACTTTTTCCACGTGTAGTTTTCTCTTTTTTTTCTTCTAGTGTTAGCTCGAGGAGAGGAGATGATGAAGAAGAGGTTTCCTTCTTTTTGCTTCCTCTGCTCTTCTCTGCTGTGGATGAAGTTTGTTGATAAGAGAGCTTAAAAAAAAGAATCCCAAAATTTGGGACACGGTTTCAGAAAAAGAAGAAAACCCCTCCCTTCCCTCCCTTCTTTCAAATAATAATAATAATTTTTTCTCATTGCATTTTCACTGCATACGCACATGTGGTTGGTTGGTTAGGTTACTTTGCGTGTGATTTTGGTGTGAATGAACTCTAGGAAAATACATAAGCATCACAATGCACTAAATCCACCACCCACCCCCACCCCCATTCCTCCTTTTTTTCTATCAAATACTAATTACAATACTTAAAATTTAATCTTAGTTTTATAATTAACACAAAACATTCTCTTCTTTTGTGGTGTGGTTTTAAATAAATATTATCATTCATTTCATACTACATTTTCAATTGAATTGAATTCAACAAAACCAACAGTTAAAAACCATAAAACTCCTACGCCTCTCTCCTCTCCTTCACAAATCTTATTCTTATGATGATGAATTGTCCCATTGTAAATAATTCTAGTAATAAATCTTATGCAAAATTGCATATTTGATTTTGTAATATTGAAAATTGATATGATTGTTGTAATTTGAAGTTTATGGATTCCTTTTACTACTTTCACTATACTGCACTGTCTTCTTTTTTGAATGTGTATGTGTGGTTTTGGTGAAAGGAAAGGAAAGGAAAGGAGGCACGTGTAGGTTGAATCGATTTTTTAAGAAAGCGAACCATATTTTCCCTCCCTTCTTTCCTTCCTTTCTTTATTTTCACTTTCAAAATTCTAAAGAAAAAACTTTTACCAAATCAAGGATACGAGGTCATTTTATCCTTTTACAAATAATTAAATAAGTGGGCTTTTGTTTACATTTTATACTCATTATGAAAAAAATTTATTCTTACCAATTTTACTAATAGTCACATCCCACCCATTCTCTTTCCCCACCCACACATATTTATTTAATTCCAGGATGTCAAGAAGAAAATAGAAAGTAGTATGCAGGTGCGTGTTCGCACATACTTTCTTCACTCTCATACAAATTCTCATCTTCTTTTGTTTTTCTTCTTCTTTATCTTAAACAATACAAAATTAAATTCATTTTCTATTTTGAGTTGAAATGTTACATTTTTTGTATTATTACATTTTAATGTATGTAAAACTATAAAATTCATTTTGAAAATCACTTTAAGAAACTCAAGAACACTTTAGAATTTTGCCATCATCATTTTTTTCTTTCCAACCACTTTACTATATCGACGCATTGCGTTTTTCATGATCTCTTTCTTTTTGAGGACAAAAATTGAGTCCTTGATTATTATTTATTTATGAGAATTTAATCCTAATTTAAAATTAAATTTTTGGATGATTCTTATAGCCCTTGAGTTTAATAATAATTCTCTCTTAAAATAAATTATAAAAACCCTGGCCTCCATTATTATATCTGCGAAAGAAAGGAAAGGAGAGATGAATGCCCTGCGTGTTTTGTGTGTGTGTGTGCGTTCCTATGCTATGCAGTAACTTCTAATATTGTAGCAGTGAGAAAAGTGAGAGAGAGGGTAATGACCTCAGTTTCTCAACATCAACAAACTAAAACTTTAACTCTATTTCATTTATATCATATTAATATTCTTAAGTTTAAAAAATATGTAATTAGTATTGATGATGCAATTTTTAAGAGTTGGTAGGATTTTTAAGGATTTCCACGTGTCAGTGGCTCTTTCTGTCCTGTCCTTCCCTGGACCTGGAGTCTTTCGTTCTTTCTTTCTTCTTCTTCTTCAACGTAGAACGTAACCGTCGTCATTTCGTTCTTCGGAGGCACGTGGAGTTTTGTGTAGTTTTTTATGGGTGGATGGGAGGGGGTGGGGTAACAAAATCTTTTTGAGTTGAAGGAACTCTAAACGCATTTTTTCATATCATCTTACTTTAATTTAACTTATTATATTTTACAATATTACATCTTATCAACACTAAACTCAATTTTTAACATTATATAAATACATATTTTAATAATAATAATAATAATATAAACCCCAAAAGGGTTTATATTTAAACGAATTGAAATTTAATTTTGAAAATATAAATATAAAATTTTAAATCAACAGAATCAAATGTTGATTATTAAATGAAAGATCATTTAAAATTGTAATAGTGTAGTAATTTACCAATTTCTTCCAATCAAATTTAAAATTTAAGAATAAATTTTTTAATCAAAATCATCGTAAAATGAAAAAAAGTATTTGATTAAATTTGTTATATTTTAAGAAATTATTTTCTCTACTTTTCACTTTTTTGGTGAGTGAGGAAAGGGTGTGGTGGTGTTAGAATAGAAGGGATTGATTGATTGATCTAAAAAATCCTGAATCATATGAAATATAAGCATCATAATTCCCAATCCAAAATCTCATTTGGAACGTAAACAGAAACTAAGGTCATCTAATCTTGACACGACGTGACATTTTTAATTTTTTTAAAGAGAGAAAGTGTTGACAAAGCAAAAGAAGGGGAAGAAATTTTTAAAACTAAATTCATCTCCTTTCCATTAAGTAAAACAATAGAAATTGTAATTGAGGGAGGAGGCACGTGTGAATGAATTGTGTCAGGGGATTCCACGTGTGTCAACGAGGTCACTATTTTAACATAAATTCACATTCATTTCTAAAATATGATTCATGTTCTTAAAGGATTTAATAATATTCTTCCTTGTTTTGAAGAATAAGTAATGATTATAATATAAAATTCATGGAAGAATAGAATAAAAAGAGGATATATTCATCCAGTTAACTTTTGTTTTTCCTCTCCTTATCTTAAATATCATCTACTTAAAAAAAAATAAACCCTAAGGCTTATTTTTCTTTATAAAACAAAAAACAAGAACCCGCAATCCATTAACATTTTCATATAACATTTCTTTAGTTTTCCTTCTCCTTTGAAAAAAAATATGAATAAATATTATTATTATTATGTTGTTGTTGTTTATTGTTTTTTTGGAATTATTATCCATGAAAATGGATCAAATATCACAAAGAATATTTTGAAAATCCTTTTTTATTCTTCTAATTAATATTCAAAAGAATATTTATTCAAACGGGAAATGGAAAATTGAGTACTTCCGTTACCTTCACCTTTTACTTTTTATAACAACTTACTCAGGAGGACTCACTTTACTAAAATAATACTATACTATACTCTTATAATAAGCTATGGATATTTATTTATTCATATTAATTAAAACAAAAGAAAAATCATACCTTCCTTCCTTCCTTTTCAAACTTCTTCTTTATTTACCATTTTAAAAGAAACAAACCTATAATTTTTAATAATTTAAAATATTTATTAAAATTAATAAAAAAACATTAATTGATGTTTATTAATATTTATCATAGGTTTTTAAATGATTTAGTTTTTGATAGGGGTAGGGGTAGTTTGTAAAAAGTATAAGACATCTCTGTGTCCATCTCGTGGATGATATTGGTGTTTTATACATTGTGAAAAAATTATTCCAATTTTAAGTTTGGATGTCAATAGAATAGATGACACTTGAATAAATCAAATAAATATAAAAATGGTAAATTAAACTGATTACTACATTACATTACATTGTGCAATTTTAATGAATGATGATGATGGATGACTAAATTTAGAATGAATGAATTGAATATGAATTTATTGTTAATTTGATTTCACAATAATTTATTATTATTCTATTGTTTATGTTGATTATGATATGATTTCTAATCACTAAAATTTTAATTTTAAATCTATTATTCGATTCATAGAGAGTTTATCAATTAAATCCATTTTACACTAAACTTCATCTTCATTTCTTTCCTAACTATTTTTCAGAGTTGAACAAAATACTTTTTTCAAAATACAAAATGAAAATACTTATAATGATACTTCAAAATATAAAGTCAAAATTCTTTGTGCGGCATCAACCAAAATATAACTACAAAATACAAAATACTCTGTCAAAGCCCAGAGGGTATTTTGAGTGTTTAAAAAGTATTTTAAATACTTTTTTCTTGAAAATACTTTGGTCGTGTCGGCCAAAATAAAAATACAAAATACTTAATAAAATACAAATTCAAAATACAACTTTGTATTTTGTATGTATTTCGTATTTTGTTCAACTCTGCTATTTTTACGCATAAACTTTAGATCCATCCAACCGAGTAAACTTTTTGGTGGTGGCCAACCCTGAAAAACTTGAGATGTGAAATTGTGAAAGACGTCAAGGATTGGATTGTGTTGGAAGTGTTGGATGTTGGACTTTGATCAGACTCGTTTTTTCTTGTTCCTTGTTTCTCTCTCTTCTCCCTCATTCAAAATAATCAAGTCACCTAATCTAAAACTCACCACCAGACACACAATAGACTGAGGAGAGACCGACCGATTACCCATAAATAAACTTTAATTTCTAACGAGCTGGAGTTGGTTGGTTGGTGCTACTTGGGAAGTTTGAATTTGAACAGTTTTTTAAGAATATCCTATCCAAGATGGCAGAAGCACATTCAGCTGTAGCATTCAGTTTTTCTGTCACTCATGAAGGTGTCAATGCACACTTTGATAGGGAAGTTCTACATCTTATTTGGCTCTCAGGTGTTCGATCATGGAGGAAAAGGCTTACTCGTCTTATGGTAAGATTTAATTAAATTAATATTACTTTCAAAAATTAACCATAGTTAATAGTTCCTTACTGCATGAGGTTAAAGAAGGCCTTTTAAACATCATATGTTTTTGAGAGGCATGGTTGGAGTAAGGCAGAGGTTGCTGATGCTCTTAATGTTATTTCTATTAGCTTGTTAGGTAAAAAATGGATTTCCCTCGAATTTATTTCAAAAACTTGCCACATTTAGCATTACAAAGAGCATCAGCAACCTCTGCCTTACTTCAGCCGAGAGGCATGAATCAGCTGATTCTAGGCATAAGGGCTCCTCTCCTCTCATTTTATGACATATGACATACGAATACGACTCCTCCTTATTTAATCAATTATTCTAAATTCCAACACATAATACCGGCTTACATGCAGAGCAAGCTGAAATTATCATGAATGAATAAATGGTGGGGGGATAATAGTTTAGTTATATTCTTGAAGAAATTAATAGTGTGTAAACAATTCCCACAATAAAAGTGTTGACGTGTAACATCATGCTCATTAGCAAGTATACTTTATGTTGACACGCCTGCTTCAACATGCAACATCCCATTGTTTCATCCATACCTAATCTTAACTTATCAATTTTAAAAAGAGACTCTTCTTCAAGCAAGGCATACCATAATTAACCATTATCAACTTATCACGCTTTAAAATCTGTGGTCATGGTCTCTTAAGGATTTCTTTAACGAGTTTTAAAAGTCATTCTAATTCTACATACATAATTTTATTTGTCCTAAACGCTGCAATGCAGCGCTTGCACTGCCCCAACTCAACCAGTTTTTGGTTGTTTCATTATGTATGGAAATTAATTAATGAATCAATAATATTAAGTGGAAGTTCTTGAAATTATGATTTATTTATAAGCATCTTCCATCTTCTTAATTTGACACATTTGAAAGGGCATGTCCTACGTTTGAGACAGAACGTAGGACTCTTTTCCTTTTTTTGATGGAATTATACATAACCTTGTAAAAAGGAAGGTGAAAGTGTATATTAATTATTTTTAGAAATAATTTAAGGGGTTACCACCTACCTGTAACCTGTGTTTGTGTTGGTAGAATAATTACAATACAGGTATGCAAAGTTAGGTACAAAGTCCAAAAGTAAAAGTTTAGGATTTACAATTTACAAATTGAAGAATTGAGGTCTATAGTTTAGTTATATTGAAGTAGGGTAAATAAAGGGGATCTCTTTGATAATTGTCAAATATAAGATGCAAAAAGGGTCAACTAAAGATTTCATTTGGACTTTGATCTCTTGTATTTTGTTTGTCTTCATCCATTGCCTTGCCCCTAGCCCTGCCCCTTCTCTTATTAATTTAAATTTTAAAGGAATTATTATTACTAAATCAGTTGAATCTTTTAACTTCAATAGTAAACTTACACTCTTATAACCAAAATATAATAATGTAGGTTAATTTAATCATTATAAAATCCACTTTAGTTATTTTCACCTCTATTGTGTTCCAGTAAATTAAATAAAAGTTCAATGAACTATTCAATAATATTCTCTTCATAAATATTTTACTCCATTTCACCTTAAATTAATTCAATTCTACTCCCATAAATTTAACACCTACGACCTACACCTATCCATAATCCATAGAATGGATTATCCAACAGGGGATGATTTATTTGGCAATAACTGGATTCAATTACAAAAAGTTTTTTCAAGACTTATTTATTTCTTACATGTAAGTTATATCTAAATCATATCCGTTTTTAAAATTTATCTTAAAATTTTTGAGAGTTACTTCAAGCAGTTAAGTAAGCTTTTAGCGTTAGCGAATCGGATATTTATAAGCTATGGAAGTAAAATGAATTATAAGTGAGCATCTGCTTGCTTTGTTGTTTATTAATTAAATTGATAATTTATTTATTTATTTTTGCCATGTTAAGATTTTTTGTTAAAATCAAGTGCAAGGAGCTCATCATTTATTGAACTTTGTCCCATGAAACTGGTTTTAATTTTTTCCATTCACACAATTCAACAATATTCTTCCCTCTTTCTGTAAAGGACTTTGATCATTGGATCTCAATGCGTCGTTAAAAAATAAGACTTTGACATACTTATATGTTATTTTTCTGGAAAAGATTATTTGGATTAAAATGTCAGAGGTTATAAAAATAAGGGTTAATAGCCGACAACGTGCGTGTGTGTTTGTTTTTGTGTGTGTCTGTTTAGAATTGATGATAAAAGTTAGATGAGATGAGTGACACTTGATACATAATCTGAGGAATGACCTTCTTTAGTAAGTTAATGGATTGTGTTAAGTTGTGTTGTGACTGGATGAGTCTAGTTACGCAATTATGAGTCCTTTTTGCAAATTAATTACATGTTTTACACTTTTTTTATGAATTGTAGAGCAATATACGATGTGGTATTTATCCAGCTTCGATGTCAAGTTTTGTGGTGTCAATGGGTACTTTAAGTTCACTTTATTATGGTGGCTACGATCCCACTTTTGGATTCATTCAGTTCCTTCAACGCCATTTACCAAGGTTTCTTTTCTTTATTAAAATAATCAAATTTATTACGTTTTTAATTATTTTTTAAAAATAAATTTCAGTGGTGGATTAGGAGAAGGATTGAGTGTTACTATTGCCGGAGTCACAATTTGGTCAACCACAATATTTGCTGTCCGAAATATGCTCAGGATGCTTTTCGTTTATAAAGGTTCGGTATTAAAGATTAAAAAATACTCCAACTCATAGCTAATGAATTTCTATTTGAATTTTTTAAATAGGTTGGATGTATGAAGAGCGTGGAAAGGGACGAAATGTTTCAATATTTACAAAATTGTGGGTTCTTGGAGTAAAATTTATGTCAGGATGGAATAAACCAATGTTGTACAGTTTTCAAGGATCCTTACCATCACTTCCACTTCCAAGTGTCAAAGACACAATGGCTCGAGTAAAGATTTAACTTTATAAAATGAACGCAACAAATAACTATGATTATAATTTAAATTATTTTTATTTTAGTACTTACGATCCGTAAGACCACTCATGGATGATGAAAATTACAACAGAATGGAAAAATTAGCTCAAGAATTTGAGAATGGTATTGGTCGAAAGTTACAGCGTTATTTATTTTTAAAATCATGGTAATGAATTTTTATATTATTTAATTTATTAAGATATAAATTCTAACTTAATTGTATTATTGAATTTAGGTGGTCGACTAATTATGTGAGTGATTGGTGGGAAGAATATGTTTATTTGAGAGGTCGTTCACCACTTATGGTCAATTCAAACTTTTATGGATTAGATGCTATCCTTCGTCATCCTACTAAAAATCCAGCAGCAAGAGCTGCAAATGTAACTTATTCCTGTCTCATGTTCAGAAGAGGAATCGAAAGACAAGAATTGGAACCTGTATGAAAATTATATACGACTTTAATTAATGATATTATTTTGAATAATTTTGATTTGTTTTAGATAATGGTACAAGGATTAGTGCCACTTTGCTCTTGGCAATATGAGCGAGTATTTAATACAAATCGTATCCCTGGTGAAGAAACGGATAGAATTCAACATTTGAATGATAGCACACATATTGCAGTCTATCACAGAGGAAAGTATTACCGCCTTCCACTTGTTTACAAAGGAAGGACACTAAAACCTACAGAGCTTCAGATTCAATTTCAAAAAATTCTCAATGATAATACTTCAGTCCCTGAAAAAGGAGAAGAAAAATTAGCTGCTCTCACTGCATCTGATAGAACAAATTGGGCAAAGACACGGAAACAATACTTTTCCAAAGGAATCAATCGAACTTCTTTGGATGCAATTGAAAAGGCAGCTTTTGTACTTGTATTTGATAATGAAGAATATCATTATGATGCTGTAAGTATACAATCGGTGATATCTATCTCATTGGCATTAATTTGTTTTTCTTTGTTACGTTTTACAGGGAGATCATAGCAAATTGAATCATTTTGCTCGAAGCATGCTCCATGGAAAAGGATACGATCGTTGGTTTGATAAATCCTTTACAGTCGTAATTGGAAAAAATGGAAGGGTAAGTTATTGTTATGTGTTGATAAACACATAAATTCCACATCTTATTTGATATAATTTTAATTTGATTTAATTTAGATGGGATTTAATTCCGAGCATTCATGGTAAGAAAAAACTACACAGAAGGAGCTTTAAAAGATTTTTTAAACTCCATAATATTTTTTGTACAAAACTCAGTGATTAATTATGATAAAGGGCTGATGCTGCTGTTCTGTCCCACATGTGGGAATTCGTCATGTCAGAAGATCTCCTTGCCATGGGGTAACGAATTCCAAAAAAACATACACAAAATCCCAATTCCAATTTTACATTATTTGCTTCACTCATTTATTCATTCCTCTGTCGCTATTTATTCTTTTTCTTGCAAAATGGAAGTTGATCCCTTCACAGTATATGACATGACGTGACAGTAATTTGGTAAAGGTGGGACAAATGTTGATTGGGTAGGAGGGAAAGGGTGGGTTGGTTCTTAGTAAAATATGGATTAGTTATTTTACGTTTGAATTTGATGATACAGGGCAGATGCACCAATTGTAGGCCACGTTTGGGAGAATTGCATTGCTGATGAATTCGTTCTTGGGTAAACTTGGATTCGAAATTAAGTTCTTTTGGGCGTTTATGTTTTTCTAATCTCAGGTTTTTTTTGTTCCAATAATTAACGACTGACTGCTAACTTTTTAGAATTTTTTTGGAATTATAAAATGAAGTCTTGTTTTTTTTTCATTATTATTTTTATTTGTCCAATTTTCTCAAAAATGGCTTCTTTTTTTTTCAATCTTAATTTTGCAAACTAATGAACAAAATTTTCATAAGCTTTTGTTTTGCTTTGCTTGTTGAATTGTTTTACTGGATGGGATTTATTTAAAATTGTATATTTTGTGTAATATTTTGTATATTTTATTTTTTTTAGATACGATGAGAATGGAAATACAGTTGGTACACCAGATGTTGCTGACCTTCCAAGTCCATTACGATTAAAATGGGAAATCCCAGCAGAATGTGTTGAAGTAATTGAATATTCTTCACACTGTGCTTTAGCACTTCTCAATGATGTAGATCTGGAAATATTTGTACATAATGTATATGGTAAAGGATTTATGAAAACATGTCGAGTATCACCAGATGCTTATATTCAAATGGCACTTCAATTAGCTTACTTCCGTGTAAGTAAATCATTATAATATTTTCAATTTCAAAAATTAATCCTTAATGTATGATTTGATTTTTCTACTAGGATGCTGGGAAATTTAACTTAACATACGAAGCATCGATGACACGACTTTTCAAAGAAGGAAGAACAGAAACAGTTCGTCCTTGTACGATTGAATCTTGTGCTTGGGTTCGATCGATGGATGATCCAAAATCCACAGTAAATCAATTATAGTTAACTTTTATTTATTGTTGATTATGCTCACTATTTTTTAGAATGAGGAAAGGATCACTCTTTTACGAAAAGCTTGTGCACGACATCAATTAGGATATCAAGATGCAATGTGTGGAAAAGGAATTGATCGTCATCTATTTTGTCTTTATGTTATCTCAAAGTATTTGGAAATAGATTCTCCGTTCTTAAAGGCAAGTCCTATTCCTAATTTTTAAAATAATCGTTTTCAAATTGTTAGAAAAATAATATATTTTTTTTGAATTTTAGGAAGTTTTAAGTGAGCCATGGCGTTTGTCAACATCACAGACTCCCCATGGGCAAACTTCTAGACTTGACCTTACTAAACACCCTGATTGTATTTCTGCCGGTGGTGGATTTGGACCAGTTGCTGATGATGGCTATGGTGTTTCTTATATTATTGCTGGGGAAGATATTATTTTCTTTCATATTTCATCTAAGAAAAGCTCACCAGAAACTGTAAGTTTGAATATAATTCCTAAAATATAAAAGTGGAGTAATTATTATTATATTTTGATTAGAATTCTGCAAGATTTGCTGGTAATATTGGAAAAGCTCTACAAGATATCCGTGAATTGTTTGATCAAAAGTCACGCCAAAAGTGCTAGGAGGTAGCTAGTCGTATGTCGTACATTTGGTTTGGTTTGGTTGGGGTAGGAATTTCAATAACACGCAGGCCTGTGTTTACACAATTAATATAAAACGCGTCCTTCGATTTTAATTTAGTTTAGAATTTATTTACAAAACTAATTGAATTGGCAATTAATAAAGAAATAATTTTTTCTTCATCATGTATTCTTAATACTATTATTATTAATAACTTATTTAAAGTTCACTTATTTTTTTCTGAATTTTGATTTTTGATTTCGGATGAATTTTGATTTGTCTTAATTTAATCTTTAAGGATTTCGGAATCACTGAGAAAATCCTCGTCAACGTAAGGAGAAGAAGCAGAATTTTGAAGAGGAGACTCAACAGATGAAATTGGAGAGTACAATGAGGAATTTCCTATTTCTGGTGAAGTTAATGTTGTTGATTGTGTTTGAGTTGATGTTGAATCAATTAGATTTTCCAGCATTTCGATTTTAACTTCCTTTGAATTTGTATCAAGTGTTCTATTACCTGACGAACTCCTTCCTCGTCTTTTTGCTGGTGTCTTCTGCTGTTCTTCTTCATCATCAGAACTGTCAAGTGTTATGACAGGTGGTGTTGGACGGTTATACGTCTGGCCAACAATTTCGATTTCGGCATCATTTTTCGACATCATTTCGCCATCATCGACTTGAAAATCTTTTTCACCCAATGTAGAAACTGAAAGCTCATCAGGTTGTCTCTGGGCTATGCTTGTTAATGGCCTCGCCCTTGGTACGGCAAAGTTAAACGAATTATGCTCACTCCCCGACACGACAATTTTCTCAGAATTACTGATCAAATCAGAATCCGTAATTGATGAAACGGTTGATTCAGGAGGAGGTGGAAATATTGGTATATTGCGATCAGCTGGACGTGGATTTTCCACAATTCTTTCAGAATCCGAAATCGATGCCGTAGTAGCAGGAGGTAGTCTCATGTGATCAACTGAACATGACTTTGACACGACAATTCTTACAGAATTACTGATTAAATTAGAATCCGAAATTGATGCGTCAGCGGCCGGAGGTGGATATTTTCGTATAATGCGATCACATGGACGTAACTTTTCAGTCTTTCTAGTAGTAAATGATGGATCACTGGGGCGAGAATCCTTTGGAAGCTCAGACGTAATATTTGAAGTCGAAGCTGCATTAGGTTGAGTTTGTTTAGGTGGTGGAGCCTCCTGTTGATTTTTTGCTTGAGCATTGTTTTGATCAGTGGAACTTTGATTTGTTCCATTTGTAAGAGGAATGTTTTCTTGAGTCGAGGTTTGTGCTTCGTTTCCTGTTCTACCTGCTGCGGTTTGTGTAGATTCATTTTCATCTCCTGATGTTACCATTTCAATTTCATCTTCGCTCACACCAATATCTTCCAGGTCGAATTCCGATGCAGGAGTGAGCGGAAGTTGATGTATTTGAGCGGAATCGTTCTCAGATGATGTATCAACGCTTGTGATAACTGGAGCTACATCATTACTTCCATTTGTAATTCCAGTGTTTGAAGATCCATTTGGAGTTGTATTTTCTATTGACTGAGATGATGATCCTTCAGTTTCAGCACAAACTCTTTTAGGTAGTTTCCCTTTCTTGAAATTGCAACACTCGCATTTTCTTTCATCCACAGTATGGATCATATAGTTTCCTACCTTATAGCAGATCTTATTATCTTTTGCTGAAATAGCAAAAAGTTTATTAACAACATTTTTGGAAATGGCTACCAAAACTTACTTAATGGTTCGTCCTTTTTACGGTCGACTTTTTCATAATCCAATTTATTAAAGAGACGTTTTAGCTTTTTCCTATCATCGTTTGTAGGATTAGCACCCTCCTCTTCACCTGCTTCTTTTTCTGATGATACCATTTGTACTGTCGTCCTTGGGATCTAAAACGTAAACAAAAATACAAATTAATTCCCACTGTGAAAAAACGTTTGTGTAATAATACTTTAGCACACCAAATAACGCTCTTCCTAGTTAAAAATAGCTAAAAATCCTTTACTTATGAAATGACTATTAAACAAATGAATTCATATTCAGAAACCTTTTTTATAGCCTTTTTGGTGGTGTTTTTGTTGTTTTATTGGTTTGTATTATTTTCCTACTTTAAAATCAAAAAAAAGAGCAGAAAATTGTATCACGTGTTTACTATTCAAGAATAAGAAAAAAACGGGACTCACTAAAAAACTGCTTTGAAACATGAGACTGCTTTCGCCCGACTGCTTTGAGATTTGGCGTTTAAACGCAATTATGTTAAATTTATATACCAAGCATGCTTTCTAGAAATTTCATTCAATTATAAACTTATGCATTGTTGAAATTGAATTTTTGTGGATAATTTAATTCCAAGTTTTATTTAATAGCGGTCAAGGTCGGTCAAAAAAAGTTAGATAAGGATAAGACATGGACCGCACCGGAAAAGAAGAGGAATGACATTTTTTGAATTTAAACTAACCAATTTCCAAATGAGATAAAAGTTTGGACGACGTCTGTCTAGGACTAATGCAATAGTTAGAATTCCAATCCAATGCAATGGAAGAAGCTAAATGAAGGAAATGGATGGCTGATGATGATGATCTCTTGTGTTCTATTCTGTCTTTGTGTTTTATTCTTAAAAGAGACGCAGGAGAGAGTTTGTTGTCATTTGTTTGGGGTCTGCTCTGCGCCGGGTTTATTTAGGGGATAAAATGGGGTTGGTTGTAGGAAGGAGGTGGTGGTGGTGGTTGTTCATGATGAAGTGAAGATGAAAGTAAAAATACAAAGTTAAGTTTATATGGCAGTGGACTGTCTGTGCTCTCTGGTTGTTTGGTCTCTTGTTTGTATTCATCTCTTCTCTTCTCCTACGAAACGAAACGAAACGAAGTGAAGTGAGGTTATAAAAAGGGATAAGGGAGTTTTTTATAGTGAAAAAGGGAAATCCTCAAAGTGTATTTTTCCTTTTGTATGTAATCTTAAGTTAGGAACCAAAGCACCCTAGCGCCACTTTGCCACGTAGAGAATAATATCCCTAAAATCCTACTTCTTCACTCTTCTGTTAAGAGTGGTCCGTTAAACAGGTTAAGTTAGGAAGAGTACAGTAACAGTATATACTAATTACTACGGAATGTTTAATGGACGTGGTGGTGGACAGCAGGAAGCTCCAATGTTTACATGGAGTCCAAGTGTCGTCAACGACGCTTTGTTAATGTTCAACGTAGGTCGAAATAATGACCAATCATCCATGTTTTCACGAAGTACAAGTCTCAACGACTCGGGATTGATGTATAACAATCGAAATACTACGAATGAATCCATGTTCTCAGGGTCAGTGTCAGGTAATAGAAATGGGTCTACGTCTAACGATAATTCCGTATTCAACAGCATGGATGATTTACACATATCATCATGGAATGGAGGAGGAAACTTTAATTCAAATGGAACTACTAACAATTATAACAACAGCCGTGAATTTAATGGCTCTGTGTCCAATAATCGTAATAATGATGTCGCCCCTACTGAAAATAGAGTTAATGGAGAGCCAGGAGCCAATCAAGGGGTCAGAGAAACAGGAATAATTGAAAAACTTTTGGTAAGTCAAGTTGCTTTATGTTTAAAATAAACTAAACTGGGTTAGATACTAAACTTGATTAATTTTACTTTCTAGCACTCATATGGATTCATCCAATGCTGCGAAAGGCAAGCTCGTCTCTTCTTTCACTTTAGCCAGTTTGAGGGAACCATCGAACATTTAAAATTGGGTGACCCTGTTGAATTTGAAATGACCTACGATCGACGCACAGGAAAACCCATTGCAAGCTATGTAACAAAAATTGGTCCTGAAGTAGTAAGTCGTTCCTTACTTGGAGGCTCAATTACCTCTACTTCCATTTTAACTTGGGCTAAATTATTATTGTCAAAATCACACAGTGAAACATGTACAGATTTAATAGATTTATTTTATTTTTTCCCTTTTTAAATTCCTTATTTCTCCTGTTATTTATTTTCGAGTGAGCAAGCGTAATTCAGGTTATTGTCACTCAAGATAAGGGAATTAAGTAACTGGTAAAGTGTTAATTTTAATAACGTCTTTTAAAATAAAATCATGTTTGATCACTCGATGATGAATTTGAATATGTATATTTGTCCAAGAGATGACGGGTGATGAGGTGGTTGTGCCATTTTAAAAAAACATAAACTAACATCATTTAAGTCGAGCAGAGCTTTCTCTAACTTAAATCATATTGGCCATTCTTTCGTTTTAGTCTTCTTTGCTCAAAACGCTAAGCTCCTTTCCTTAACCCTGCCTGAGGGTTTAATTTTTAGCTTTCGTGTAACTTTAAAACTGCTTGTAGTGAATACTCTTATTATGCAGACCTACACATTTTGTACTATTTTTTCAGGTGCTGAGCGAGGAGCGAGTGAATGGAACTGTTACAACAGAGCTACACCATGAAAGCAGTGGAGAACTTCAAGGACGAATTAGTTATGAAAACAGAGGTGAATGTTTCTTTCTACCATATTGTCAGGAAGATATTGAAGGAAATGTATCACTATGCACTGGAGATTCAGTCAGCTTCCAAGTTGCTACAAATCAGAGGTATGTTTTTATAATAATTTCTGGAATTGAATTGATACTAATTTAATAATTTCTATTGTTTAGGAGTGGGAATTTAACAGCTCGTTATGTTCGCCTTGAGAATCCATCACAACCAGTTCGCTATCGTGGGATTGTGAGTAACATTATGGACAACTTTGGATTCATTGAACGAGCAGATGTTGCAAAGGAAATCTTTTTCCATTTCTCTGAAACTCGTGTCCATGAAGGAATTGTTATTGGAGATAATATTGAATTTAACATTCAAAATCGTAATGGAAAAGAAGTGGCTTCAAGTATTACTAAACTCCCATTTGGAACTGTTATTTTTGAAGATATTTGTACTGATGTTCTCAAAGGACAGGTAAGAGTTTTATAATATTTTCAAAATGACATTTTAAATTTATTTTTACATTTTTTATGTTATTTAGGTTCTTAAGCCTGCAGATAAAACACAGCCAACACCTCTCTCTGCTACTCCGATTCCACGATGTGAATTGATGCAAGGCAGACTTCGATACCGTGGTCCAGATCGACAAGAACTTGAGGTCATGTATGGAGAAAAAGATCAACAGGGTTCATTTACTATGAGACATGGGGATTGGGTTGAGTTCCAAGTGGCTGTTGATCGACGTGATAAACAACAGCGGGCAACGAATGTCCGTCTTCTCGAAGAATCATTCTCTGTATCAGGTGAAAGACGTGAGGAAGGAATTGTCACCAATATCAACTTAAAGGTAAGTACCGTCAATCCTTCGTTCTTCGTTAACTATTTTTTATTAATAATTGTTGGATATTTCGTTAGGATGGAAGTGGAATCATTACTTGTGCTGAAAGAGATCAGAAAGTCTCATTTATATTCAATGAACTCCTTGATTTTACTCGAACACCAAAAATCTCAGATGAAATTGAATTCACAATCATGCCAGATCCACAGAGTCCATGTCGTCAATCCGGCACGCGAATCAAGTACTTACCACCAGGTACTGTTAAATTTGAGATTCCGTTGAGCAAGGATGTTCCTGGAATTGTGCTTCAAGAACCATCCACTCCGTGGGTTAGCAATACAGCTTTAGCTGGAATAATTCCTCTCCTTGCGAATCTTGGACTTACCGCAAGTGTAACAGAAACTCTTATTCAAAATCTCTCTACGACAAATGAATTGATGAAACAAAAGGCAAAAGCGAACATAGAGTTAGGAGAACCTGGAATTATTTCGTATCAGCTCAATGGATTGCATGGATGGCAAACAGAGAACATCTCTTTTCATTGGAAAGATTGCAAAAGTTTGAATAATGTCCGAACCGGTTCCAGGGTATGTTTTTAATATTTTTCCATTAATAACAAATAAATTAATATGATTATATTTTTAGATCCTATTTGACATTCATCAACTTCGTCGCACACGTGAAATTATGGCTGTGAATATTCGATCCGTTTCTGCTGGTCCATATGTTGAACCTGAGCAATGTGTTGAGCCATCCATTAATCGCGTATCACCAAATGGAGAAGTTGAGCAATTTATGGTCAAAGTACCTGAGGGATCCAATAATTTAGACTATCACTCTAACTTTGCTCCGATAAATGAAAACCATCGTAACGTTACCCCTCCATCCGATTATCAATCTTCATCCGAGAATAACGCTCCACCAAGCTCATCTGGAAGTTCAGGAAGTGCCAACGGAAGTTCAAACTCACTTGTAGATGAGTACGAAATTCCGCACACCCCAAGTCGCTACTCACCAGATTCAGATGATAAATCTGATACGCCTTCATCATGTGGAACTTATGGTAGCAAATATAGCCGTACCAATTCAGTTGGAGAAATGAATGGATCTTCTCACAAGAGTCAGAGATTTGTAATGAGAGGTTATATTGCTGCATTGAAAGATGGATTTGGATTTATTGAAACAGCGGCTCAGGACGGTGAAATATTTTTTCATACAAGGTAACGAAAGTAACCAATTTTGTAAACAAACACAATTTACAATCAAACAAAACAACTGAGTTTTAAAAAAAAAGTTCTCTATTCCCTTTATTTAATTTTCAGCTCCCTTGTTGGAGATTTTGGAAGTCTTGACGTTGGCCAAGAAGTTGAATACGTAATGAGTAACAAAGGGGGGTTAAATGGGAAGAATGCAGCTGACATGGTGAAGCCTCTCCCTCGCGGAACTATTTCTCGTCCGGATGTCTTTCCAGAGATTATCCAAGGGACTGTCGTTCGTCCAGGTAAGATTCTTAGAGTCTTTACAAATGAAAATGTTGTAACTAAAAATAATTTCTACTCTTAGTTCGTGGAGCAAATCCAGACCAGACAGAATACATGGGACTGATTGAAGACGCTGAAGGACGTGGATACTCCTTTGGAATTACCTCTATGCTCAATAAAAAGGAAGTCCTCCAAGCAGGTGAAGTGGTGGAGTTCCAAGTAGATGCTGAGAATAATGCTGTGAATATTAGAGCCCTCCGAAAGAAGTTGCGGGCAACAGTCGAAGCAGTCAAAGGTCAGTAGTTAAAAAAAACTATGCGAATTTGTTTGTTAATCTGTTTTTTTAAATATAATTATTAAAGGACTTTACGGATTCTTGTCGTATGAGCTTGATGATGGGAAGAAATTATTTTTCCACATGTCAGAAGTTAAGGACCACATTCATCTTAATCCTGGGGATGTTGTGGAATTTGTCATACTTCAAAATCCTAGGAATGGAAAATCATCTGCATGCTCCGTGGTGAAACTAAGGTAAAATACATTTAATTAAAAAAATAAAAGCCATTGCCTAATTTTGAATAAATTGTTTTAAATAGTGAAACTCAACGACCTGAACGACTCCTTAATCGACTCTCCAAACTCTCCGTGGATGAATCTGCTCCACGTTTAATTGTGATTCGACAACCGTACGGTCCAGATGGTACCCGTGGATTTACTCTACCACGTTCAACACGGATTCCTTGAATCAATCTAAAAGACTTCATTAAACAAAACTCTTCTTCTGTTTCCCAATTATCTTCGTAAAAACAACGAACTCATCAAAGTGAAAGTAAGAAAAAGGATTACTTTCTTTCAAAAAATCTTCTTAAGAATTCCTTTCTCTAAAAAACATGTAAGAATTTTAGCTAAGTCAAGTTAATATATAAGAATAATTATCTTATCACTCTAAATTACACTTTAAGACTTAAATGGGTTGAAGATGAAAGAGGCCTCGCCGAATTCGGTTTGAAATAATTTTTCCAAAGATAAATTGCAAAATTTACAAAAAAACAACAAGTTTTAATGGCGAGTTTAAAATACGTATAATTTTTTTCGCTGTTTTGTAGTTTAACGAAAAAGGTGGATTTGTTTCGTTTTTGATACAAGAGCATTTTTTTGAGGGACGAAGAAATAGAAATAATAATATTAAACAAGTAACTGATGTTGCCAAAAAGAAGGAATTAAAAGATATAATTAATTTTAAACTCGCAAGAATAAAGTAAAACTTAAAGTTAAGAAAACTTTTGTAATAAGAAAATGATACTTGAAATTTTGACACAAAAAAATCGCAAAAATAACTCATGTAATTTATATATGATGAGTATAAAAAAGTGAAGAAAAAAAATGCAAAAAAAATATTGTAAAGAAAATTAAGTTGGGGAAAACTACAAAGAAAAAGTATTTTTCTTTGTACCCAAAAAAAAAGTGCAAAGTTTAATGAAAAAAATGTGTTCATAAAAAATCACACGATTACATTTCCTTGCATTTTTGTGTTTCCTTTGTCTCTTTTTAGTCTGTTTTTTTGTTTTTTTAAAAAGTAGAAAATTATTATAAAAACTGTAACTAGTTATTGACTGTTAATTAATCATTAATAAGTTATTTAGTTAATAACGTCGTATTATTATTATTACAAGAACAATATCCGAATATCCTCAAAGTGTCTTGACTAAAAAAGTAACGTGTGACTAATTTGAAATTTAGGATATTTAAATAATTAATGTTAATGTCCATAATATTATTATTATTATTATATTGTTAACTGGAGAACTTTAACTGTGTACTGCAATGTATACTTAAAAATTTTATGTTAAAAATTGTATAATAGTCAGAAGGGTCTCCCCTTCCCACCCAATCAACAAAGCACTTAAAAAAACTCAAAATTAATGGGCAATATTCTATCAATATGTAACCTAACCCTTCCTCTTCCTTCCTCCTCCCCACCATATTATTATAAACGCACTTTAAAATGACTTTAAATGAAAAGTATTGTTTTCACAAAACTCAAAAATCTCTTTCAAAATTCTAAAGTTAATTTATATAACTTTTTTTTTGTTCTGAAAAAAAATGAAATGAGAGAAATAATGAAAAAAAAACTACAAAAAATTGAAACTTTTGTGCTGTGGTAATCGTGATCTTGATAATTAAGGTAACTTTTGAACTTAAGTTAACTAGTAAGTTATAAAAATTGAGAGATTTTGTTTTCGATTAAGGACATTATCCATAAAGCACAATAGGCATAAACGAGAGTGAAGCTAGCAGGCAATCACAATGATAAAATAGTAATTTTCAAATCCCTAAGGCTTTTCAATTAGTTGACCTAAA
>JAQGCN010000188.1:0-35774 GCA_034699725.1 Friesea truncata | reverse complement strand
GTCGTAAGAGTGACGTAGCGTGAAAGTAAAATTTAGCTCTTATGGGCGGCAAGTGTACCTCTTTCTATTTGGTTTGATACCACTACTCTACTCTCCTTTCTCTTTCTAATGTGGTTCTCTCTCTGAAGATGTTTCCTTATCAAGAGAAAAACAGAGAAAGTTTCCAATAGAAAAGTAAGTCCATACCTAAGCTATTTCTATTTTAGGGTTTAGATATTCAGTTACATACGAAAACTTCGTAATTTCGTATGGGAAATTTTTTTCCAATAATAATGGAGGAAAAGTACAAGAGAAATATTATATATGAAAGAAAAAGCATTAACTAATTGCCTATTTCATTTCCAATACCATCAAACAACATTCTACCCACGCTTTAATTTCTTTTGATCACTTGACCATCAATCCAACCAATCCAAATTTCTTTTCTTCTTTGATGTTTTTCATCATCATTTCCTATGCAAATCGTTTATTATAATTAAATTCTAAAAAATAATTATTTTAATTGTACAGGTGAATTATTATTGTAAAATAAACTAAGTAAAGAAATTCAATATTTTAATCGAGGTTTGAAATTTTTTGTTAGTAATTGTTGAAACTTTTCCTTAAATTATCGTTTTGAGTTTTAATTTGGGAATTTCTGTAGAATTGGAATAAAATGTTCATAATCCAATCCAGAGTATAAAAACTGTGGTTTAAAATCCAAAATAGGATTTATGAGATTCCTAAGTAAAAAGTGACGACATATTGTAAAATAAAAACCACAAAAGTAAAGATAGATTGAAGAGTATTAAGTGTGTTTAGATGGCTATACTTTAGAATTTATGTAAATGAAAAACATCCTTAGGATCTCCTTCTTTCCATTAAAGATCAAACGATAGTAAACGAATGCAAACAAACCAGGTTCAAAAGCTTTAACTTTGCCTTTAGAGAAAGAAGAAGGGAAGTACCGCAGAGTAAAGTAAAGCCCTACTTACGAAAGGATCCTCCTATCATTTTATGCAAATCAGAGACTTCTAATTTCATTTCTAACCTATTTACAAAATTATTTAATTCAATTAAATATTTAAAAAACAAAGGAAATGCTGGGATGAAGCTGCTCCTGGGTACGTACGTTTTTCGTAGTTTGAGAAATGAGAAAAGTGAAAAGAGGATTAAAATATTAAATGAGAAAACTTAGGACTTACTTTTCTTCATCACAGTCTTGGTCTTCGAGGTTTCCCCCAGGGGACGTAAGACTAATGCCGTTTCCATGTGACATAAGTAGGAGTCCTCCACCTCCAGGCCCACCGCTACTACCACCTCCACCACCACCACCTACCATTGAACATGAATTTTTAGAAAGGAGTCCCATAAATACACTCTCACTTGAGGATGGTTCATTTGATAGAAAAGTATTATTATGACACTCACTCGAATTACTGTGGAGCATCATCATATCGTTGTCCTCTTGTCTTGAACCGCTTAATGAAAGTTCAATATTGTTACCATTTGGTTCATGTTTTGTGTGAAGAAGACCATTGATTCCACCTCCAGAATTTACCATAAGACTTTCAAACATTTCTGGTGTATTTTTTGATGGAATGTATGGTTTTAAAACAGTGTTAGGTGATGATGGGGGATATGGAGCTGAAACTCCACGGTGAGCCTTGAGTGATAGATGATTACTAGTGATTTTCGTAATGTTGTTATTGTTTTGTATTGTAGTAGCTGTTGAGTTGGTAGTTGAAGCTGAGGAAAAAGAGAGAGTCGATGTGACCGTGGCTGAGGTTGGAGTTGAACTAAAGAGTGGATTATTCACATCGTCGTCGTCCCTGCTCCCGGGTTCTTCACCGTCATCGTTGTCGTTCTCTCCGTTGTTTTCTGGATAAGACTCAAGAACGCGATTGTGTTTAGTAAGAGGGAAGAAAGTATTGGAGTTATTATTATTATTGTTAAGAATACCACCACCGCAAACTCCGTCTTTGTCTTTCCTTCCTCCACTACTGGAATCGGAAGTTGTGGTAACAACTGGGGGTTCTTGTGAAATACTTGACAAGTACTGCTGCTGCTGTTGGAACGATTGAACTTTTTCACTCATTTCTAAATATCAAAACTACAAAGGCTCATCGCTGAACCCGAACACCTGTAATTTAAGTAACAAAAGTTTACAATTAGAAATTAGCTTTTCAAAATAAGGTGCCTATGCCTACTTTACTTACTTCACCGACAACATATGTTAATTCAATGGCGTCACGCGACGCCCACGCTTGCGCTTTGATTAAATTCGATGACAGCTGTCAATCAATTGTTGCAAAATACAACATTTAAAAAAAATGATTTCTAATTCGTAATTCCACTTTACAAATTAAACTTTTTTTTCAATAACAAAAAACTTAAGTAAAAGTTCACGATATTGCAAACTTCCGGTGAAAGCGTGGATTGTTTAAAAAAATTTTACCCGCTTTTAAAAAAAATTTCTCTGTTTTCTTTTTGAATAGAAAACCGGATTTTTGAGAAAAACTGCGAAGCGCCAACTTTTTCAAAAATTGGAAAATTTTTTTTTTGTTTTCTTTCATTTAATTTTTAAACAGCAGAAGGAAAGTCGGCATAAATGACGGCTCAAGCCGTCAGAAATGACGGCCCTAAAAGCCGGCAGTAATGAGTGACGGCCGAGTTGTGAAGAGTGACGTAAATGAACAAAAAAATCACGTGACCTGTTTTTCGGCCGTCAGAAATGCAGGCTTCGGCCAGCAGTTTCGACGGCCCAACCAATTTCGGTTTTACTTGGCGATTTTTGTGAGCTGAACCCCACCTAACTTTGCAAAACCAATAAGTTCATCGAACTCAGCGCAAAATTTCCTTCAAAACGTAGGTCGGTGAACACTCACAAAAATATAGGCTAGGAGATATACATGTGTTAATGTTTAAACTCGTGTAATTTTGAAACCATTTTTTTATACGGCCGTCATTTTTGACGACCCGGCCGTCACTTTTGACGGCTTGGGCCGTCATTACTGCCGGCTTTTAGGGCCGTCATTTCTGCCGGCTGAAGCCGTCATTTATGCCGACTTTCCTTCTGCTGTTAAATTGTTCTTTTTTTCAACTTAAAATTATAGTAATTAATAATTGGAATGCAAAAGAGTTATTATTGTACAAAAAATTAAGTTTACAGCTTTCAGTCGCAGAATAATCAAAATTACTGTCTTGGCTCAATATCAATCTCAACTAAAAACAATTATTTTTAGCTCAAATCCATCTCAGGTATTATCATGACTATGAGCTCCCATCCTCATTAAATAATTCTGTAAGTTGACAAAAAACAAGATAAAGATTGAAACGAGTAAATAAGGATGAAGGAATCAAGAATTTTTGGTAAACATTCTCTTATTATCATCATCATCTTCCGCTATAACCACTCATCCTTGAAGATAAGATAGATTATTTTGTGTTCTAGAAAGTAAATGGAGTCCGACACATACAACAACCAAGTAAATAGACCTACTCCAGTGACAAGAAATCCAAAACTGGGACAAATCTCCAGCGGCTCTACTTCGTCTCGAACAATGAATTTTGGTGTATAAAAGGATGTGCTTTTGAAAGTGCCAAAAATTTGATACAAAACTCAAGCGTGAAGCGTCGTATGTAAGCTTGTTCTATGTTATTCAGAAAGGATTTCAGTTTCCAGTATCTCATTCTAACAGGCAAGGTTCCACTTGGTTCTCATCAAAGTATCATTCATTTGTGTGCTTTATTTCTTTAGACGAACCAAATCTATCTAAACCCAAAGAAGGACGGATTTCCAAACGAACTGTTCTTTTCATTTATCTCGTATGTATCCTGTCCCTTGTTTTTAACCATGCGATTATAATTATCAGTGGTTGGTGGAGTTGAGTCATAAGCAATTGACACTATACTCCGTGACTTTCATTTAATCTCAGAGGATTAGAGATAGAAGATAAGAAAGAACAACCAACGTCTAATCATTTAAAATTGATTGTTTTGTTTTAGGCAATGGACCAATGATGATGAAGAAAGGGTCGGTGATAAGTTTTTCTATTAGTAAGCTCTCTTTACTTATCATCATCATCCTCATTTTCAAAAATGTAATATGAGACCATGAATTTTTTGATGATAACCATACGGAGGACGGGTGAGTTTAGTTAGAAAAGGGGAAACAATAGAAACTGAATCAAATGAATTCTAATCTTTTACATTTAGAACAAAGGACTCCGTTCGACAAATCTAGATCCCTCTTTCTCCACAGACAAGCAAGGCCTTCTTCGTCAATGGATTTACTTTCAAAATGGATTCTTATCACTTTGCGGTTTCAATTTACAAAAATCGACTCCAATGGAAAACAAAAACATAAAAAAGATTCACAACCTCCCCTTTCAATTTCAACGTCAATGTCAATGTTAACCCTTTCCAAAGAAGGGTTTGGTTGGGGTGACAGCGCATGACCAATTGAATTGATATTGACAAATTTTGTAAGTGAAATCATCACCCTTTATTTAAGGCTACTCATCAATTAAATCATATTATTAGGCCATTGATTTCGTTTGCATGTCACACACTACGAGGAAGTGGACATGCTGAGACTGACACGGAAAGAATTGATGCTGAATCTGGAATCCTAATCCTCCTGTAACGTAAACAAGAAACGAGGGGTCTTTACTACTGTCCATTATTATAAAAACGCAGTGGGGTTTCTCACTCTCTTTTACTTTACCAGCCGGAAAAGGAAAGTGTTGAACCACTTGATTTTTTTACTTCGTCATTTTGTCATCCTCAGCAGCTTCCATTCCACTTTATCAACGAAAAAACGAATAACAGATACACACACATACACATACTAAACTTCCCCCTTCTGTTTTCAACTAATCATCAAAACGAAAGCTTCGTCAACCCTTTTATCATCATCAGAATTAAACTTCTCCGGAAATCAACAGATGCATTGCCTCAGGAATATAAGAGATCTAACTACAAATTCTAATATTAACTTTCATCTAAAACACAATACACAACTAACCCGGCTTTAATACTCAAGAAACCTTTTTTAACGGAGAACATTCAAAAAACCTTCTTTCAAAAACGCCGTCTTCTTTACAAATCACAATGTGTCGTAAATTACAATTTCAGAGAATTGAAACCTCGAAAATGCATCAAATTTCATGATTGAATGGTTTGAGTGTAATTAATTTATGGTGAGTCTTACATGCGTAGTTAACTTACTTGCAATTTAAAATATAAACTTCTTAGCCCAAGGAAAACTACTGCTGGAAATGAATCCGAAACTTTTGGAATCCGTTTTAAGACTGATGAAGAGCGTATATTATTATTCTTAGAAGGAAGAAGAACAGTGTGAGTTTTCAATCGCTGCGGTGGTACCCAAGAAAACGAAGACTGTGATAAGAATAATACGAAGAAACCACAGAACCGAAACTCATTAACTATGACTGGTAGATGATGATAATTATTGAAACTTTCAATTTCAGAAGCTAAAACCAGACTGTTAAAATGTTAAGTTAAACGATGTTAAAAGTTAAAAGAAGACTAATGGAATGAAAATGAACACTTGAACTACTTGAGTCAACAACAGAGAACAACAAACAGCGCATTGCATTGGACTCCTTCCTATCCTATCACTATCTATTTTCATCCACTTCAAAAATTCAACTGATGAATTGTATAGTAATGGTGGTGGTGGTGGTAAGTGTACCCTGAGTTTGACTCTGGTTTTAGTTAACTGTAATTACTATAACCATAAACTCACCACTTGAGCTTCAGGAAGGATTTTTGTCCATACTTTTTTATAGACTGGGAGGAAAAAGGAAATAGAGATGAAGAAGAAGAGTCCATAAAAATAATTTAATGACGCTTAAAAAAGAACAAGGTTCTAACAATAATAATACATTCTTCTAATTCTGACTTTGTATATAATATTTTAGGTAATCAATAGAACAAAAGGAGTTACGTAATCTTAAAATCACTCAAAAAATCCACTCAATTAGAGATTCAATTTCCAGATCGCTACAACTGGTGAATTATATCAATGGAAATTATATACATTAAGAAACGAAGATGCAGATGTTGGGTATGGATATTTACACTTGAACTGAATGAAAATTAAGGATCATATTTCATTCAGCATAATTTTACTCGTCTTTACTTTACACTTTTCAGAGTATGCATAAGAAGAAACACTTATAAACAGAAGGCTTTTTTTGCAGTATAGCTTCATTATTTTTAACAATGGTGTGCTGAATTTTATTTTTGTGAATTTAGGTTAAACAAACATTATCTTCAAGTGTTATGAACAAAAGCTAATATTTTTACATCAGTTCGATTTCAACACAAGATTATCAAATGGACTTCCCACTTCTACAATCACCACACAATGAAATTCAACTTGATTACGAACAATTGCATTTATGTGAACAAATTGGTGAAATTGATGGGATGGTTAATATATATACACACTTCAATAGAAAAATATGCAGGAAATGAAACTGTGGTCCATCATGGCTTTGTGACTAATTGAATTTTATTAAGGTAGCTGCTTTAATGGAGGAAGAGGGAGGATGTGCATTTTAAGGTAAATGACACCAGTAATTAATTCTGAATGCATATGACACTCTTGCATATAATATTTAGATACCCCTTACCACCACTACTGCCACTGCCTGCCAGCCACTGCATGGGAGAACACACAAGCCGTCCTTGTCCCATTGTATAAAACTTTGAGAAATTGAATGCTGAATTACTAATCAAGTTGAGGATGCCAGAAGGGGTATAACAAGTTTATTTTAGCTTAAAGTTTATTCTTACTCAAACATTTACTCACTAACGTACGTACAGTACACCCTCGCCTTACTTCGTCACTCCTTCAATTATTCCATGTCTTCTTCACCCCTTCAGAAAGTGTCACACGTGTTTTCTCGTGGATCATGCAAATTACCAAATGACTTAAGAAATTACTTCCATCAATTTCTATGATGAAGGAATTAAGAATCATTTTTTAAGGTTAGAAAATTATTATTATCATAAATCGTTCATTGGAGTATTTTGTCATTTTGACACTTTGTATTGTGTGTTCTTATAGATTTCCACCGTATGTTTTTACATTTAGAATTTACTTACGTCTACGTTGTTCGTGGTTCATTCGATGTCAATAAGAAGAGAGGAGTCCTTCTTGTCCAGTTTCTTTTTTCTTTTGAGTGTTTTCACTTCCACCCACTTTTTTGACAAACTGTCTCCTAAGAAAAGTAAACCCCTTAAGAATGAGGAATGAGGGAAAGTTCTACTACTGTTACTGTTATACTGTTGTGAGTAAGTAAGTATGGAAGAACTTCCAAGTTTAAAAATGCATGAAAACGTCCATCACTCAGAGTGTCACTCTGTCATTGTATTTTCTGTAGGGAGTTGGTTGGTTGGGTTCCGACCACGTAATTACTTATTCATAAATCAAAATGTACAAATCCAACTTAATCTACACTCAACTTTCACTCTTTACTAAATCCAGAAGCAGTAGAGTGGAGTGTTGTGGATGGTGGATAATTTGGTTATGATAATAATAAGTTTTTTTTTATAATTTGAAGGACCAATGGAATATCTCATGAATACTAAATAGAAAATGACAAGAGATGAAGAGAGAGATTCTACTAATGACAGACGTAATTTAGTAAGGATGGATCCATCCCAAGGACTATCTGTTGACTCAACATCTCTGGGACTAACAATAAGAAATGAAAAACAAATATGTACTAAAACGTCCGTCTGAATTGAGTTTCAACTCACAACTGAACCCTAAAACTGGTTCCTAAACTTAGAAATCCAAAACTTCACCCCATCATCACAAGCACAACGTGGATATGGAGTTCTTCTTCTACACATAAAGAAGAAAAGAGTCATCGCAAAAAAAGAAAGGAGGAAGAGAAAGTAAATTGCAAATACTCAAGTAAAAGTACTGCCTTTCTCCTTACTTGCCATTTTCTAAGAGTCAATGTAGAAATTCTTTTAGCAGTTATGGTAAAAATCATTCAATAATTTATAATTAATACAATTATAAAAACACGACATATTTTAATTTGAATGTTTTTATTTTAAATCAATAGTGATAAAATCTTCAACTAAGAAATTGTTAATTTTTTCCATATTTTAATTATGTGATTGGAAAGAATGAGGATTGATTTTTGTCCAAACTGGAATGAATAATACTAAAAAAGAAACATGAAATTTTTGAATTCCTTTTGAATGATTTAACTTTGAAATAAATTGTAAAATTGTAATTTTATATTTTATTCATAATAATAATAGGAGGGGATTTTGTATAGAATTGTAAAAAACTTTGATTTAAATTTTATTTAAAGGTAATTGAGTGAAAGGTAGAATGGAAACCAACGACCTAAACTTAACTCTGAGTCTGAATCGCTTTTGAAAACTAAAGTGAGTTCTTTCTTTTCTTGAGAGAGAAAGTTAAAGTGAAGAAGGTGATTTTTTAGAGTTTTTCTCTCTAGAGTGAAAGTAGGTAGGTGGAGTGTCTTTTTGAGTAAATGCATCCTTGTTGAAGATTCATTTTATGTGCGTGTAGTAAGTAAGTAAGTATAGTAATGATGGTCTGTCTGTAGAAAACTAAACAGACTCCTTTTGAGTCATACACGTGTGGCTTATTCACTACTGTGACTTACGGAGTAAATTCAGTTTCTATCTTAGAGAAAGTAGTGATGTACAAATGTAAATTAAATGAATGAAAGGAGATTAGTAGTATTGTAATATTGAATTTTCATTCCTTCTAAATCATTCCAAGTCAATAGGTTTTTCTCTTATAATAGGCTTATCACTTTCTCTACAGCAGAGAAAAAGGAGAAAAGGAGGGGAGGATTTTAAAGCTAAAAGATTAACAAGAATCTCAGTTTCTACTTTTATAAAGTTAGGGTAAAAGGAATTGAGACGGAAATTGTTAGGAGACAATCGGGTAAAAACAGGGAAATGGAAACTTGAGCTAATTTATCAAACTTTGGAAAATTCCTTATGTACAACTCAATGAGTAACAATGAGAAAGTATTCAAAAGTAAAAATAAATTTTGAATATTTTCCCTTAATATGATCATTAAAAGGTCTTTTTATATTTTATTTGTGTCTGTCTTCTTTCAATCCATTTCGAGTTTTAAAAATCCACTTTGGACTTTCACTTTTAAACCCTGACGTCCTTACGACTACTCTGTCTGACTCTTCTGTCGTTTTGAGTGACTTCCCTTTGGCTGTTGGTTGACAATTAGAGTAAGTATAGAAGTCCCACTTCCTTCCTTCAGGTTTTTATCCCCAATTTATTCATCTTTCCCTTAATGGAATCATCCTGTCTATTTCTCACAACTCCACTTTCACTTTGAAATCTTCTCCTTCTCCACCCACTCACTTAAAAATAAACTTATTCTTAATTTCACAATATTCACTCAAATTTTAAAATGCTACGCTTCAACCTCAATTTTAAAATCAATCCTTTATGAGAAAATATACTACTAAATATAAATATAACTGTTGAGTGACGTTATTAACCTTGTGAATGATATTTTACAAGTTAATAAAACTAAACTCTGGCATCATCATATATTTTTTTCATTTCCTTATTCTAGCTCCTCTTATACACACACCCATGATTATGATTGTTATGTAGTAAAGATGAGTTATGGATTACAGGTTATCACTTCCTCCCATAAAAGTTACCACTTTGAGTGTGTCTGATGATGTAAGATAAGAAAAGAGGAAATTCTGTTAAGATTACATCAGAGAGTGAAAGCTAATGGAGAAATTCTCAAAGTTTAGCCATGAGAGTGAGATGTAATGGTCATAAATGATGAAACCTTCTACTAAACTTAAGTTAGAAAGACAGGAAATAAACTACAGAGTTTATGAACATAATATCTTATCTCTATTTTGTCCTTTTTGGTCACCCAAGACTAAAAAGCCCAGGGGTTACAAACTTTTACTGCTAATTGAAAGAAACCAAGATCAAAGTTAAGTTATAAATTATTTATTATTTCAAATATAACTTTTTGTATTCCATATTACATTTATTACATTTTAACCATTCATTCGTAATACACTCACTCCTCACCTACTCATTTAACAAAGGCGTAAACAGCTTTTTATTTTAATTAAATTGATGAGCCACCTACCACCTACTGTGACGAGGGTAGAAAACATTGAGTAGAAATGTCTACATTACATTTAATTTATAAGGAAGGAAGAAGAAGAATCCTATTGAAGTTTGTCTACCTTTGGCTGTTAAGAATGAAGGGTCTTGTAAGAGATAGGGGAAGTATTAGTATACACTACTCTCAAAACTATCCCATTCAATGAATGAAGTCGAGTGAAAATGTTTAGTTTATTGGTTAGAGTGATGAGATTCGGGTGAAAGAGGGGAGTGAAAAAGAAACTGAAAACTTCTCTTTCTTTAAAAGAAATCCAGTTAGTTGTTAGTTGTAAGTAAGAGTCCCATCCTAAGAAATAAGAAAGAAAACACAAAAGGAAGAGGAGATTTCATTGAGTGAAGAAAAAAGCAAAAAAAAATGAAAGTGAGAAAATTCACTTTCACTTTCAACCCCCTCTTCTTCTTTTTCTTCTCTTTTCACAAAAGCTTAAATTCTTTGATTTCTCACTTCTAATTTCTTCATTTTCATCATTGACACACGCGCATGACTATTTCACTACATGCAAAAACTTAACTCTTTCAGTAAAAGAAGCAAAGCAACAATGAGTAGATAAAATTTAATCAAAGGATGTCTTATTTTTAAGAAAAGATGAAGAGAAAGTCCGCAGGGACTCCACCCTTTTCTTAAGATTGGATGAATAGGGAAATCCGTAGTAAGGAATATTTTTGAAGAGAGGAAAGAGATCCAATTTGGTTCAATTCAGTGAATGGAAACGTCATGTTTTTCTTTTATTTCAATGCTTTCACTTTCTCCCAACCGCCATACCATACCATACACTCGCCCGTATCGTAAACTGTGGTCACAAATATTTTCTTCCCCTTCTTTTTCTAAAAAGAAAGCCTTTTCTCCCCCTTTTTCTTTCTCCAATTACTTATACAGTCGGATCATGGAGAACAAAAAAGGAGGAAGATGAAGAAGAAGAAGACGACGGGGATCCTCGTTTGGGTTTATAGATAATATTATTTTGAACAGAGACAGACAATAGACCCTCTATTTCTTATGAAATGACTCGGGTGTGGCTCTCCACTTCCTTCCTAAAGTCACAGACGGTAAAATTCTCACCCTTCTTTCTCTCTATTACGCACTTTCTCCCCATTTCAATTCAGACCTTGGATAAATTAACCCTGTTTTTGTTTATGAGTAACAGTAATACTTAAATTCAATTCCACAGCATGAATACAACGGAAAGTTGGGAATATTTTCTAAAGAAAAAACAAAGTTGCTATTCAGTTATTTACAACTCTTTGTAGTAATAGGATAGGTTAGTTTTCCGTAGTATGTTTAGGATTTATAAGTGATGGTGGGACTGTCGTTGTGTGAATGTCTGTCGTTGTGTGAATGTGGTGGAAATAGGAGTTATTGTGAAGTAAGTGGTTGATTCGGTGGGTGAGTCGATGAATCTTAGATCTCAATCTCGTAAAAAAACGAAATGATCTATGAAATGAGCATCGGAAAATAATCCAATTCGCCTGCTGCTGCTCGCTCATTCGTAAATATTTTTATTACATGAAAATCCATTCACATTTTATCATTTTTACTGTGAGTAAAAGAAAAGAGAAGGGTGAAAATCTAAAGAATGAAATGAAAGTCTAAATTAAAAGTTTAATTTTTAAAAGAAAGAAAGAAATTAAGGTGTATGGGTGCTTTGCTTTGCTTTGCTTGAGAGAGTGAATTTTTTATCAAAACCCAATTATGGAATTATTTTAAAAGAAAGAAAGAAAGCATGATGTCTACTAATTTTCTACTCAAACTTTTTTAAGATCTCAAGGTCTTTGCTCTGATTAGGAGAAAGCGAGAGAGACACAAACACACACACAAGAAGGAAGGGGAAAGGAATTAAAAATAATCTCGAGTTTTTTAACGGTTCAAAGGAAAATAAAAATTAATTTATTTTTTATAACTCCCCTTTCCACTATACTTTTCCTTCTCCTGAGAAAGAAACTTTCTTTTTTTACTGTTTAATTTTATTCTCTCTTATAAACATTATTATTTTTTAGCTCATTCTAAAATTTTTTAGTTAATTCCCTTTTGAATAATACAAAATTCCATGAGAGAAACTAATAATAATAATCGACCAAAAACTTTTTATCATCACAATGAGATTGAAAGTGTTAGTAGTGAAGTGATGTGAAAAATTATTTCACTCGAGGTTATTTCATCCATGGAACAAAAGGGAAAAAAATCAAATCAGAAAGGAAAAAGTGAAGAGAAAGGAGGACTGCCTGCCTTAGGAAAAAAGAAAAATTGGTTTGGAAAGTGACAAAGTTGGGTTAATAGGAAGTGAGGAGAGTTTCCGATTCATTTCATTCCAAGATTATCCTCTCTCTCGTCTCTTATCACTATTAAATCTCATCATCAATTTTGTCATTTTCAGGAGAAAAAAAACCAAAAAAGAACAAGAAGAATTTCTCGAGGGGATCAACATCAAAGGAATCCTTTCATCTTCTTCTATACTGTCCATCCTCTGATTTTTAATAACATTTTTATGTCTTCATACGTACTAATAGTAGGAAGTTACTTTGGTCAAAAGTTTCTTCTTCTTCTTGTCTTTCTCGTAATAATGAACGTCCCTTGATTGGATTCTGACGAGTCAAGCGAGAGAAAAAAACAGGAGAAAGTATCATCGCAAAGGAAACACAAAACATCAGTTATGACTTCTTCAAACTTTCTTTCGTGGGTTGTTATCTGATAAAAGAGCTTACGAAACGAACTCAAACGTACTTTTCCTAAACTGTTGATGTGAATGGTATGCTTTTAGCTCAACTTTCACAAAAGTCATTCTCATAATCATAAACTTTGTAATTCTATTCGATGACTTTCTTATATATTTTTGGTTATTGATACTTTAAATTTACTCTGTCTTTTAACATTAGCCATTCTAAAAATCCTTGTTACAATCTCTCTCCTCTTTTTCTTTCTTTCACTTCCTACACCATTAACTTTCACTCCATGGTGTTTGCCTTGCTTTCTCTTTCTTAATTTTTTAGTGTTTTACCCGTTAATTTTGATGTTTATGACCAAGAAACGACTAAATCAGAGCACTTTTCGCTTCTTTTATGACTTTATGTATAATAATGAACTTCGATCAATAAAAAGCACGTGCATTAATTTTAGACCAAAGAATCTTAACTTTGATTTTATACTAACCGATTTAGTAAAACTGTAGCAAAGGAAATAATTGAATTTTAAAGAATTAAGCAAAAGTTAATGAATTTTTTAAGAATTTGTTTGATGTGCCTTTGACCTGTTTGAGTTATATTATGAAAGTAATGACATACGAAAATGAAATGACGGATGAATTTTAAAGAGATTCCATATTTTTGATGAGGCATTGGATCTTCTTAAGTTCTTTTTGTTTTTAGGAAGCTGATGTTGTTCTGTTGATGTGTTTTTCTTCTGTTTGTATTCGAGCCAAGAAACTGAAGACAAGATGAAGCGATAATAGGTTTTTGTTTTATTTTCTCCATGATAATGTTAAAGATCATTTTGTGGTATACATACACAATGAAAGTTTTACCACCACCATCAATATATCCAACCATAATCTGTATTATACATCTTGGCTTCAAGCCGAGAAGAAAAAAGAAGGTTTCTTTAGCTCATTTTCATCTCCTTCTTCCTTTCCTTCATGGTTAATTATTTCCTATTTTAATTTATATTTCACTCAAAGTGCTACATATTTATCTTAACGATCTCAAACAAACTGTCATTTTAACTATATACCCACCACTCTTCTTTCTTAAAATTAATTAACATTTTTCTTTCAAATAAGATTCAGAAGACAAATTCAATTCAAAACTACCATTTCACTAAAAGTTTATAACAAAAGTCGTCGCTGGCACTTGACTACTGTTGACTTATTCGAGGAAAAGTTGTCTGTCAAGAACTTGCACCACCAGCCAGCGAGCAAATGATTAATGATTTGTTTTGGAGAGAAAGTAAAGTCACTTTGTCATGTACTCTCTTTATCATCAACAGCGTCTTTTGTCTTCTTTCCTTATGAATAGATTCAATATAATTAATATATTAAAACACAAGAAAAACTACTCAATGGATGAATTTTTCAACAGCGCATGACAATATTTACTCAAAATGGAAGATGCTTTGTTTTATTCGATGTTGGTGTCGTTTGCGAGATTGAAGTAATGATAAATTATTTTTATTATTTCTTTTTCGTTTAATTGGCCATTGTAAAAAGCCTTGAGTTTATTTCCGGAAGTATACAACTATTTTGTCCATTTGGGAAGATGTGGTCTATTATCATTACAATTCCATTAAATGTTAAGACTCAAGTCACTCCCAGACTTTTCTTAATTTCTAAATTAAATTTATGACTTTACTTTACTCATCATTGTATATTTAACACCAGAATCCAGCCATGTGCTCAATTTATACTATTGTCTAATCTTTAAAAAACACTCCACTCCAAAATGAAAAATAAAAATAGAAAACATGGACACATATGCCAAAAATTTTAAATTTGTAATAATGACATTGTCCAGAAGTTCAAAAAATATTTTAAAAGTGTAAAGTTATTTTATTCTAGAATTTAGATTTTCAGTATGAACTTTTGGTTTTTAAATTGAAATTTTACAATTTGTATTTATAAGCCAATGGAGGGACGTGGTGGATCAGAATAACATTCATTTGCTATTTAAATCATTGACAATTGATTAAATTTTTGTAAAGATTAAAATTAATTTTTAAAAGATTTACGTGACGAATAGCAAGTGCGATAAGTACTGCTTTTCCAGTCAGTGGCATGTCTTCATAATTTTCGCTAATTTCGAGTACAAAGTCAGCAGTTGGACGAAGGTTTAGTTCAGTATTTGCATTATATGTCAATTTAATTTCTCCAACATATTCTTTCTTTGGGATGTTAAATATTTTAAGACCGTAGTTATCTGATTTACGCGTAGACATTTTGTACGACTTTGTTCCATTTTTGTAAGAAATCGTGTATTTATCATGGTATTGAGAAAATTTAGGACTCGATTTACACCTTTAACAAAAATTATTAAGTTCAACTTCCATTAAAACCTGCGCTTTAATCAAATGTTACCCAAAGAATACAAATGGTTTGTATTGACATGTTTTGACTTTAACTTCTCCAATTTTTATTCCTTCCAAATATACTTCAATCCCCTAAACACAAAACATTTTTAATTTAAAAATAAAATTATATTGTTTCTTTCTTTACATCAGATTCATGTGCAGCTGGAAAGCACCAACAACAATCATTTTGACCCCACGTAGTAGCTGCACGGAGGAATGACAAGATCGGTTCTCCATTGTGGCCGACGACTTCTAATTCTGTCACACCTTGCCAGGAATTATTGGTATCATTATTATTTGCAATACCTACAAAAAATTATAAACAACCATCATTAAACATGCAGAAAAGGAAAAGTTTTATTCTGATTTACGCAACGGTTAGAAATATAGAATAATCTTGTTCCATCTTCTCCAAAGACATTATACGATTTAAATACTTGTGCACGAATTGTTGTTGGAACTCGATCAATTTGAAATAAAAATGTTCTTTTATCGGCTATTGATTCTAATCCAATTGGAATTCCATTCATGGGTTCACGAGCTGTAGAAATTAATCAAATTAATGTTATTATAACCAAATAAAATAAGTTTAACCTTGAATTGGCTTCTTTGGATTCAAAGTCATTCCAAATATTCCTGATTGTTGAACTTCAAGAGAAACAGAAGGAGAACTTGATGAAGAAGATGGTGGTGCAATTGTAAGTATTGAAGGATCTGATTCTCCGAACCATTTCTCATTCTGCTGTTCAGTAATATTAAACATTCTATGAAATGAATTTAATTTAGGATCAATTTTAAATCACAAAATTAATAAAACCGACTTTTAATCTATAACTTCCATTTGTTTAATTTTAATCATCCTTCCGTTGTCCTCGTCGCTATGAAAAACTAATTTTTTTTTGTATACATGAATATTTTTGCCTTTGTAAGAGGTTTTTATTAGTTTCAATTACTTTTGTTATGAATAAGATTTACACCATAAGAAAACTTTCCTTTTAGGGTTTATTGTGTAAATTCCTCCTCTGAGTAAGATAGATATGAAGTGGTATCGTTTTCACTTTCCAAAAACTTTCTTAGAATAAATCCTAGACAGATGATGATAAGAAAGTTGAAAAGTAAAAAAAAAAAACTTAACAACACTAAAATCTTTGGAACTTTGAAAAACTTTCTCTTTTTCCAAAGTTTTGTTTTCTTTCTCTTTAACATAAAACAATTTTCCAATGGAATGCAACACGTATTACAGTAACAGCTAGCAAGAATTAAGTTTTATAAACACGTTTAACTTATTTCATTTAATCAAAAACAAATCTTAATCTTTAAGGATAAGAAAGCAAAAGATTAAAAAAACGCTATCATCATTGACTAACTTTATGATTTCTCACTGCTAAGTTTACGTTTGGGTTTTACTTATTTCAATTCCAAAATTCAAAATTTTATTAAAAAAATATGAAAATGATAAAAAAAAAGTGAATGCTGACAGCAATTAATTAAATGCTGTCAGCCAAAGCCAATCAATCGTGACAATAATATTATTAACTTGTGATAATTTTTAATTTTCTTTTACAATGGAAGATTCCGACCGAAGTAAAATTTTGACTAATTTAGTTGAGCTTATGAGAGTTCGTAATATTACTGAATTTCATTCAGAATTAATTTCACGTCAAATATTTTCACCCGACATGCTTGAATCCATTCTGGTAAAGTCATATTATTTAAAATTAATCAATCTAACTAATCTCCTTGTATATTTGGTTGTATCACAGGCTGAACGAAGAAATCCTAAAGAGCAGATTCAGAAACTTTTTATTGAGATATGTAAACGTGGACCTTATGCCTTTCGTAATTTAGTTGAAGCACTTGGTCGTAGTGGAAATGTTCGAGAAGCACAACTACTTGACAGATCATACACTGGTGCTGGTGCAGGAGGTCCTCGTCCTCCTCAACATCATCGACGTCCACAAGATCATGATGAGAATGAGAATGCTGCAGAAGAGGAAGCAGTAGTTTACCAACAGCATCAACCAAGGATTCCTGATGAACATGATCCAGTACATCGTAATCTCGATGATGAAGAAGAGGTGGAAGCTCAAGATCCCGTCCTTAACAATGTACTGTGAATAAACTTATTATTAAAATTTTAATAAATCATGAATATATTTTAAAAATCCTATCCTATTTCTTCCATTATTTATATCTCAATTTTATTTCTAGAGTTATCGTCTCAACTCAAATCCTAAAGGCTATGCACTCATTATAAATGTCATCGACTTTGATGGAAATCCTGGACTTAAGAGATACGGAGCACAATCAGATTCTGATAGATTAGGAGGACTACTACAATGGCTTGGATATGAAGTCACGACTGTTATCAATCCAAAGAAAAAGGTAATATTTATTTATAAATTTTAATCAGGATGACAGACTTTGAGGATTTGTATTTAGGATCTCCTATGCCCAAATAATGGACACCTCAAAAGATTTACAGACAAATTCTCCCACCGTCCAGTGGACTCTTGCATTGTATCAGTTATGAGCCATGGTGAAGATAATTTTTGGTTTCAAACTTCAGATTGTGAAAATATTGGAAATGAAACAGCTAATCTGATCCATACTTGGGAAGATTTCTTTCCTCGATTCAATAATCAACATTTTCCAATGATGCGAAGTAAACCTAAACTATTTATCATCCAAGCTTGTCGAGGGGATCGTCACCACAAGCGAATTGACGTTACTCCTACTACCTCAATCCGACGTCCAAACAGTATTACATACGACTCAGCACCAAGGTCAACTACAAATTATTACGAGAGACATCCCGAGTTTAATCATATGATCATCCTCCAATCTACGATTCCAGGATATGTCTCAGTTCGACATGAAATCAAGGGAAGTCCATTTATTAAAACAATTTGCGATGTATTTAGAAATTATGGAAAGAAAGAACCCATCATGGATCTCATTCCAGAGGTATTCCATTTATATTAACATATTTCCATATTTTTAAAAAAATAAATATTTTATCTACAGATTGCGAAAAGATTGCAAGAGTTGAGCCCAGAAGAAGGTGGACCTCAAACGATTACTTGCAAAACTGTAGGATACTTTAAAAAATTTCAATTCCGATAGTTTAATAATGCAATTGCTTTTATCAGAGTACCTTCACGCTACAAAATCACCTTATACTTAATTTTTAGCAGAATTTTAATCTACAACTCTCTGATCTCCATTTTAAATTTTTATTCTTATCAATTGTGCAAACAAACCAAATATTATATTAAATCACTCAATTTTAATTACATTCAATTTTCTCGTAACGAAATATCTGTCTTCTTCTTTTTGGACGTGGAGGTAGTGTTGGATATGAATTTTGTGAGGATTTTGTATTCGATGGTCGCTGTTCCTGATGTTGATAGTATTCAGAATCAGGAACAGGATTGTTGATTATTGGACGACGGGGGGGAGGTGGTCTTCGTCTATTTGCAATAACAATTGAACTATTTTTATTTTCCGCACCAATGAAATTCCCATCTTTATCAAGATATTTGATAGGGCGTCCACATGATTCAACATCAGAAATAATTAAACTCCAGAGTATGCAACAGAAAATAATTGGAACCTGAAATTGAAAATGACAATGTAAGTTTTCATAAAATTTTATATTAGTTCTTACCTTCATTTTTACGATTTTGATTTAACTAAACTACTTAGAATTGGAGGAACCGTAGAGCAAAACAGGGGACAGCTAAATCTGGACTGCAATTGTTAAACAATGGATGGTTGACCAATTGAACTCAACTTTAAAAACTTGAAAAACTGGTTGTTAAACAACTTTTGGAAAATTTTCTTGTAGTAGGTTAGGTGATATGAAGGAATGAACAATTCGTCATACGACATTCATCATGATTCATGACATTACAAAAACAAATTTGTTGAAGATGGATGTTTTAAATTTTATTGATGTAAAATAAGTATAATTAGAATTAATTAACTGTTAAGATATTTTGATGAATTCGTCCACAGGAAGCTTCTATAAAAAGAATAGTAATTAACATTAATATAAGACGCAAATATTAAATTTACTCACCGTCTATTATACTCTCAACATCAGCTTCACTTTCACAATGTATGAAAGCAATCCCAGATTTATACATTACACCTTTCAAAATTGAAAGAATGGATGGTTTCAATTGCCAAAATACTAAATCGTATTTTAAAATTTTAAGATTTTTTATCATATCCTGTATAGCTGCTCCAGCAGTATAATCTACAATTACACAAAATTCCAAATAATGTTATATATAATTTTGTTGGGATATTTTTATTACCTGCGTATTGGATATGATGACAATCGATTATAATAGGAACCTTATGATTTCCATATTTATTGGCTGCTTTGGAAATTTCATAAGTAATATGATCAACTGAAGGAAACGTCATTGACCTATCCAGGACAATTATAGTAAAACCATTTTGTTTACTAGTCTGTCAAATGCAATTAAAAATTGTCAATGTTAAATATAATAATTTCCGCCTTGTATTTTCTAATTTATTACTTCTCCTTGCATAATTTTGACTCTTGGCCTTGCAGCATAATAAAGAAGGTAAAGAACAGATATTACAAGTCCTGTCATAATACCAAATTCAAGTCCTACAAATATAGTCACAAGGAATGTAAGTGACCATGGTATTAAATCCATCCCTGAAAATATTAAATACACAATCAGAATACATTATTGATTCCTTTCTTATAAGTTCCACCTACTCTTAGATCTCCAAAGTGGCATGATAATAGTCAAATCCACCATAAATATAACAGAACCTGAAATTATCGCAGCAAGGCTTGGTTTTGGTATAAATGCGAAGTAAGGAGTTAAAAATTGAAGTGCGAGAATCACTATATAAATTAAATTAATTTCAGTCTTTTAAAAAAATATTGTCAATTATAAAGTTACCCATGAGTCCTGTTACGGCCCCACCTGAAAGGAAAATGAACAGTATTCAATATTGATGGATTATTTTGATTGGTTAATAATGATTTTACCAGCAGGTGATTCTGCGCCAGACATTGCGTTCACTGTAGTTCTTGAAAAACTTCCACCAATTGAATACGAACTGAAGAAACACGAGATTGCGTTTGATATTCCAATACAAAGGATTTCCTGTGTACAATCCACTCGATCTGATCCTGCGAATGCTTTAGCAATTGTTATATGACCCATAACCCCTAGAAGAGGGAGAACGATGAGGGCAGATGCTTCTTCTGCTAGAATATCAGTAAATGAATGGGTTGTATTTGTACTCGAGTCGTAGATTGTAAATGGTGGGGGTTTAAAAGCAGGCAATCCAGGTGTTATATGACCTGTAGTGGTTAAAGTATTTACATTTACAAACAAATTTAAATATAATACAATGTTATAAAAAAAAATACTTACCAACGAGTGAAAATATTTTAGTATTGGTAATCATTACATAAATTGTTGCTGCAATAATTATAATAGCACTTCGAGCTGTTGAAATGAGCCACAGTGTTTTATCAACAGGTTTGTTAACTTTTACAAATAACGCTACTATATTTTGTATGTACTGAAATTTAAAATTATAACAAAAAATATTAATGTATTAATACCGTATTATACATATGCACTGCTTAACGTACCTTGAGGAATATATACGTTGATAGACCAATAACACTCAAAACAGCATCCCATTTTTTAATATTATTCAAATTTTGAAATACTCCAATCATAGTAGGCAAGAATCCTTCTTTATCAAAATGGAGACCAAGGAGACTCTTCAACTGTGTTGCTACTATTGTAAGTGCTACACCTGAAGTGAATCCTAGAAATTATATAATATATAATATATATTTACTATAAGAAATCAAATGATAAATTTACCACTTATTACAGGTGAAGAAATAAAATTGGCTATAAATCCCAATCTAAATATTCCCATTGCCAGTGTCACAACAGCAGTAACAAAACATAGAAATACAGCATATTCTGGTGGTTTTCCATAAGTGTATTTATATGTAAGTATGGATTGTATAGCTGTAGGACCGATCGTTATTGCTTTTGTACTTCCAAAGAATATATATACAAAACAACCAACAAAACTCGAATAAAGACCGTATATTGGTGGAAGACTAATACAAATTTTAAATTATAATTTTTAATAATTTTATAAGTTAAAATGTAAAAATACCCAGCAACTGTAGCATATGCCAATCCTTGTGGTAAGACTGTAAGACCAACTGTAATTCCAGCTATTAAATCTGATATACATTTTTGAACTGTGTATCTTCTACCCCATTTTAATATTGGAAATGTTCTCTCTATATTCTTTCGTCTACGTTAAATATTAAATGGTTTATTTCATATTTATAGTAAGTTTTAGTAATTTGTACATACTGAAAAGCCCTTTCACAGAATGAAGGTCCTAAATCATCAAAATTATCTTTGTTATATTCAATGTGTACACCAGGATTTATTTCATCATTTGGATTTAATCTAGTAATATCACTATGAAAAGCAACACTTCCTAAACTCGCAGTACTGTTTGACGTTATAAATCTTGTTTTCATTTTGGTAAATATTAATTTATTAATTTAAAGAATGAATACTACAAAACAGCAGGTGGTGGATGGGTTTTAAGGTTCCTTAAATAGATTTAGATTTTATGGTTAAATTATTCTAATGTTAAAATATTTAATTGGAGTATTTTTATATATTAAATTTCATGAGTCTAAGGTTAACTTTATCACTTCATTTGCGTAAATCCATTATTCTAAAATATAAATAACACACTAGTATAGGAATAATGGAGGTATTTCTTAAAGTTAGTAGTGGCTCATTTTCATAAATCAAGGCAATATTAGCTATTGGTTATGTTACAAATTCTAGTTTAAACTAGCAAAAAAGCGTAAATTTAATGGTTACAAAGTGAATGTCGACTATAATTGGTTTAGTGAGAACTGTTTGTGGATGATACAAAATAAGACTTGCAAATGTAAGAAATGTGCAATATTAGGTCACGTATTACATATTGATACGTTGGAATAAAACTTCAAAATTAGACAACATAATATATAAATTCTACGCATATCTTCAACATTGTTGTATTTGATTTTATTATTTTTAATAATTATGTTCACTTTCATTAGTTACGTCAGTTCAGTTATAAAAACACACACGTGTTACTACAAAATCTCATCATTAATATATATTAAGAAATTATTAAAATTACTAAAGAAATTATATGATCGTATTAACTCTTCATTTAGTTTAACACAAGCAACCAATAATCAAACCCTACCCACTATTTAATGGATGCATTAATTATATTATTGAAAACAAAGGAAATCGACTAGTCATCTCTATTTTAAATCACTATACCATATGTCAAATTAATAACAAACGTCATTCATTAATTTAAATTCAACGTACGAAAAATCCCAATTTACAAAACTAACAACTAATTCCTTCCTTTCTAATAAAAATATTATTGGAATTTTCTATTTGAGTAAATTTCTGAAAAAGGGAGACATAAATAGGTATTAATTATATTATGACAAATGAATAATTGTGCAATGAACACATAATTTAAACTACAGTGTTAAATGATTACTTTGATGGATCTTTTAGATATCATTTGATAAAAATAAAGTGGGATGTTAATTAAGTTTTAAGTTCCGGTTGGATAAAAACTCTCACCTAAATTCATCATTTTTCATTTCAAAGAGATTTTAAATATTAAGAAATAATATTCCATGTATCTCAACTTTAATAATCAATCATTAAAAATATTTCACAAATTGTCAATTTTATCTCATGACATTCAAGAATGTAAACCATTTCTTTTTTGTGATCTTCATTTTTGCCAGTGAGTAAAATTCGGCCAAATGTGAATTCAAAGAATTTATAATAAAAAGGAAGAAACAAAGAAATTTTTGTTGTATGTCTCCCTTCTGTGAGAGATCTTCTCGTCATCGTCACGCTTTGATGCAAATCGGGGTAAACGGGATCTTTTTAATCAACATTTTTAAAAAATAAAAAAAAGGTCAAAAATATATACTTTTAAAAATAGAAAATATTTTTTTAAATATTGTACTTTGAACTCTTGAATTTTTTAGTACGGTCAGTATAATTTATTAACGTTTTAATCGTTCTTTGGTCTTTATGCAGATGCAATAGACATTAATTTATGGATTGGGTACAATCTTTTAATAGATCCTGTGATCCCTAATGTCAAATAATAATGTGCCACATAAGAGCGTGAGATAAACCTTTCTTTATTCTTTGGTTGAACTTGGGATGGGATTGGATGGATGTGTAAATTTTTAACAGTGCTTTTACTACTTAAATGTGTGGTTTACCAAAAATAAGATCCGTGGTTGATTTCATTATTGCATAATAAAAGTTAAGGAAGTGTGAATGAACTTTATTGGTTTATTATATTCATTAATTAAAAGAGGATGATTTTTTGTATTTTTTTTCCTTGCTCTGTTTTCTTTAATTCTGGGCTATGAATCTCTTAATCAGGAATTTAAGATCTTAAAATATAATTGTTAAGTATTATTATAACTGCAATGCTCTAAATCATTTCATTGCCCTTCATAAATTCATTATCACTCAACATCCCAAAAAACGAATATTGATATACATACGCTACTACTCTTTTAGGCGTAATATGGAAAAAATATACAAAAATATTATAATTCATACAGATATGCAATTAAATATAAAAATATATAATCTTATTATGGTATCGTATGCAGATATATTGAATATATATCGTATGTATAAAAATATAACAAATCAAATGTTTAAATTTTTTCCAAGGATTGTTATATATTTTTCCTATTAAAAAATTCTTAAGCTCCACAACTTTTTTATATATTATATTCTGTTATTATTAATTTTAATTTATGTTTATTTTCCTAGATGTTTTCCGATGCTTAAAAGATTGATCCATGTGAATGATTTTTATGAATCCAAATGAATGTTACGTCTTTTTGGTTAATTTTTGGGAGATGATTTTCTCATTTTATTTCTATTGTTGAATCATTTCATTAAGAAGAGGATTATTTCCGAGTATACGTACTGACTGTAAAGTAAGTTTAAAGTTAAGGATCTTCAGTTGAGAAATTGAGGTCTTAAAGAGAGTCACAATTTTCGCCTCGGGATCTTATTCATTCTTACAAAGAAATTTAAAAAGGGTAATGTACGTGTAAACAAACAGTATAACACTTGACAGAATCCAATTTTAAAATGAAAGAAGTGTCAATGTGGTATACCTCAGTCTAACTTTAGTCTTAAAACCATTCATTACAAAAGTAATCTTCATATAAAGTGAAGGTGGATTTACCATGTTTAGGAGTGTATCCTGTTTTATTATTTTGTCATGATTCTGGAATACAAATACAAAATGGAAAAAATATCATTGGATTTATCCAAGAAAAATACATGAAGAATACAATAGTGTTGTTCAGTGGATTAAATTATTGTGTATTGCACATAATTTTTTAAGAGGAAAATGTTTGGACGAAGTGGACAAATGTTTCCTAGGGTGAGTTTTTATTGTTTAAATCATTAACAATAATTGAATAAATTATTTGAAACTACAAATTTAATTCTGGAGATGTAAATGATGAGAAGTGACCTAGTGTCCTATTGACAGACTTCCAAATTACAAGGTCATCCTACCATAACATTCTTAAATTCAAAAGCATCATTCTTTCTTAAGCTACCCATGACGAATTACAGAGTCCATCCATATCCTAAAAAATGTATTAAAATTTTTTGCGTAGGAAATCCTAATCGTATTTTATCGTTATTTAAAATTCTTGCAAAGCAATAGCAAAAATTATAATTCAACTGCATGAAAACATCATGGCTTCCTGCGTCAGCGTATAAAAAGACGAATTCTGATTCTGTTATTTTTAGAGAGCCTACCATGACGCCATATATGAAGTAGAATATTCATCAGATTCTGAGGACGAATGTTGCAGATGTCGTGGAATATCCGGTGTCTTGTGTTGGTTCTTCAGTGTCATACTCCTAATTGGATTAGCAGCATCAATTATAATCACTGTCTTCTTCGTACTTAAAAGTAAGACACCTTACTTATTCCTTATTAACATATCTAATTAACAATAATCAAACAATAGAACTTATTCATCTTAATTCATTCATTTTCATCACGTCCTTAACATTGATCTTAGACATGGTGTGTTTCATGATTTATGTTGTGATGATGTGTATGAAATTCTAATTTAAGATATTGATTTTTGTAGGTCGAAATTTAATAGGTGGGTCAAATGGCGGTGGTCTTTTTGATGATTTGGATTTACTCTACGGATACAATAGAAATAAATTCAATGAATCCAGTACAACTGAAAATATTTTAAATTTTGATATTGGATCATTTGAATCAAATGAAATTGGATCCAAATCCAAATCCATGGACCCTACACGACGGATTTATCCTACAACACCAAATCCTTCTTCAATTTTAATTCCTTCCTCAACAAGTAGAACAACGAAAGTAAGCAAACATTAAAAAAAAACTACACCACACCCTTCCCTTGACCTTTTTTAAACAATGTTAGGAGGAACATAATTGGCTTTCACTTGTTTCATAAAAGTCAAATTCTTCTTCAATAATTGTAGCCTATTAATTCTCAACAATCAAAATTCAATTTAAGTACACCCATCTTACTCTTCTTTTGTTTCCATTTCAAGCATTTGTAACCTCCATTGTTAAAATTACAGAGCAGACCTCAAGGACTTTCTTGTCACACTCATTTTAAAATGAAATCTCATTGTTTAAGTTTCGTCTTCAATGAAATAATTTCTATTAAAGTATTCTGTAGTGGTTGCCATTGTTAGTCTACTAGAGCATAACTTTTTATAATTGTGTGATTTGTAAATTTGACAAAGTGAAAGCTAACAACAAGTGCAAATTTTGACATTTATTGTTTATTCTAGGATAAACCAATATGGCCAAAGGACCAATCAGAACGTGAGAACAACGGAGGGGAGGAGGATACAAGCGCTGAAACTGGACTTGTCATGGATTCAACGACGAGACGAGGAGATTCGACATCTTCTGAAGAAAATTTCTCAAGTACTGCTCATACTCATGTTCTCTTTTCAATGCCACCATCAACCAATACAAACCCACCAAATAGAAGAAGAACCAATAAACAACCCCCACTCACTTCATTCTCAACATCAACTGAGAAGGAATACACAGCGATTGACACATCCAAAGTCCCAAGTCGACAAGATCTCCTCGAAAGAATAATTAAAAATTTAGCCCCAAAATTTAAAAATAAAACTGAAATAATATCATCAAATGAACGTTTTGTACCATTAAATCCAAATATAAGAGTTAAAACAATGGTAAGAACTCGAACTACTACCACCACACCACCAAATACTGAATACATGGAGCCTATTCGTGAAATTCAACCACCAGATTTTAGTGGTATGAAGATAATGAATGACTCTGCTGAATTTATGGATATTTTAGTTGGTGGAGATCAGAAACGACTCGTTACAAAAGAAACTGATTCTGGAATTATTACTTCAGCAATTCTACCTCCATGGTTTGAAAATGATGCGGAAGGTAATAATAATGGAGGAAATTCTAGTGAATCAAATAATCAGAGTCATGGAATTAACAGCAAGAGTCAAATAATACATCAAATCGTATCACCACCACCAGAACCTCAAGAAACAACGCAAAAACCACCAAATTTTATTCAACGCATAAGACCTGGACTTAGTGAAATGTTTATGAAATTCTTAAATGGGAATTCAAATCAACCAAATAGAGTTGGACCCTTAGATAATACTAAAACCGAACAACCAATCAGAACAGATGATCCGGTTATGATTACGAATGAGGCGAAAGTCCGAGAGCCAATAAATGAAATGATACCCAATGAATATGAAAGACCAAACAGAAACGAGATGAGACACCAATCCCCACCTAGAAAAGAAACAGTCATATCTCAACATTCAATCAAAAGCGAAATGGACACGCAAACGCAAGAGTCAGCCACTCCATTCCGAGATCTTCTTAAAGAACTTTCCCCAGTTTTTCCAAATTCTCATCAAAATCCTACTTATAATCTTTCACCAAATTATGAAATTGATGAACCCCAAGAATCAGATGAAATTGACGGAAGTCCCAGTCATATTATAGAAGTTGCTTACGATCCCAAGCAGAGACCTGAAATTATAATTGAAGATGATTTCCTAAACTCTGGAGACCACAGGGAACCTTTGTCAAGTGCTGGATCTGAAACCCAACCTCAAATACTTCCACCTCCTAAAATATCAAATATGAATTCCTCCCTTTATGAAAACAAATCAACAACAACCACTCATATTCCTGAACTTACTTCTTTCAATTTCGGATCAGAAACAAATACAGATGAAGGATATAATGAAATTCATCAAAATGAGTCCAACCATAAACCTCAAAATTCATATGTAAATGATCATGCACATGAAATTAAAACGGATGACAATGGTAGACCCTCTACTTCGCATGTTCAGGATATACACGAACAAGAATTTGTATACAGTGACGATAATAAACAGGAGCAACAATTTCATCAATCAGAAGTTTCAGAAACAGATCAAGAAAATTCAGAAGAAAATTATCAAGACAATGATCAAGATCTTGAAAATAATCCAATGTCAATTAAGGATATTTTAGAAGATGTTAATAAGAAAAATCAAGCTGATTTTGAAATTTCAAAGTTTTCAACCAATCAGAATCAAGGACAAGAAAATTTTAATGAGGGTAATCTTTATCTTACTCCTGAAAAAACGAGTTATCCACCGAAAGCAGAAGAGGTCGAATTTCATCAAAGTCCATTTAAAATCCAGCATCATCCTCAACAGTTCTCAAATCAGGAGCAACATCAAGAACATGAGCTCAATAATCAACAGCAGTCATCTACTACGCAAATCCCAAATATCATTCGTCGTCAACCAATCAAAGAACTAGACGATACTCTTTATAGCCAATCACATCCATCTGGAGAATTCCAGCGAATAACCTCTAAAAAACCAGTGCATGAAGTATTTGCTTTAAAATATACTCCAACTCCTTCTCCTCAAATTCAGCACGACTTCCTACCCAACAGTGGTTTATCAAGCCAATCAGAGTATGCAAAAAATGTGTCAAAATTTACACCACCAGAGCCCATTGATTTTCATTCCAATACTTATAACTTTCGTCCATCGATTTCAAGTGGTGGTTTTGTACCGAGTGGAGCTGATAGTTGGAGACCGCTTGTATACAACAGCGATAATGAATCCAAGTATCAAGTTCCACCATCATCAAATGGGAATTCATTCCCATCATTCTCAGATGCAATGAAATTAAGACCAACATCTACCGCTGGTTCAACTACAACTACTGGATTATTTGGATTTGACCAATCAAAAGAATGGAGTGGATTTAAATCTACTAAAACAAATCCACCCCTTATAAATCCTTCACCTCTTATTCAATCACCTCCATCATCAAATGTCCCAACACGACTAAGATTTCCAGATACTACACAAAATAATAATAATAATAATAATAATAATAATAATTTTGTAATTGATAGAACAAAATATATGCATAGACCAGCACCACCACCCATACTCATGCGTAGAAATCCACAACAAATCAGAACAAATAGAAGAAAATTAAGTTTCAGGGGACCTCCTTATTTAAGTCCTCAACAACAAATTCAACAACAGCGATTGCTTAAAGAAAGACTCTACCAACAACAAATGACGAGACTGAAAGAAGGTGGGGGTATACAGTGGCCTAATGAACAATCAATTAGAAGAAATGGTTGATCCAAAATTAAAAAGATTAACTGATATGAGAAGTGGGATAAAATTACCATCCATTCAAACTAGAAATTATATAATACAAGAATCCAGTATTCATTAGGTTTTATTTAATTGTTAATGTTAAATATTGGGGTATAACAATTTTAAAAATATATATTCTGATTAACTTAGTTTTAGAATTTATTTTATTTTTATATATGCATTTTTTAATTAGAATAGAAATAATTAAGTTTGATTAAATAAATAAAGAAATTGAAAAGTTTATTGTTGTTTTAATATTTCAACAGCAAAACAAGTATAAAATAATCGTACTTCCAAAGCAGACGAGACATGATAATGGGTGAGTGAACTTAAAGAGATTTAGGGGTCAATGAACTTTGTTGGCTTATCTCGTCTGTCTAGCCAAGAAGAGAAGAAAATTATTAAAATGGAAGAATTTTATTTTGGAGTAAGATAAAAGGAGGGCGGAGAAAGATTGCGCAATTTATTGTAATTTTTGCATTTATTTTTAAGAAGGTGAATGCCCTCTTGTCCAGTCAGTATGACTTTTTTAAGCAAGCAGCAGCGAAGTGAAGACTTGTCTTTCACTTTCAAGTTCAACTCTCAGTCCGTCATTGGCTCTCCACTGAGAAGGACGCTTTCTTAATTTGTTCCAGTTTTCAACCCTTACTTAATTTATACTTATTCACCTCTACTTATTCACTTATACCTATTCACCTATACCTACTTACTTATTAACTTAAAATACTCTTCAAAATGGATCAACGACCACCTGTGTCCAAAATTCATCCCCCAGTTGTTGTAAGTTTTCTAAAACAATTCAATAAAGGTTATTCACCCCATTCACTATTGTCTTTGGTTTTTCTTTTACAGCCACATATCATGGAATCTCAATCTATCGAAAATATCAAAAATCCAAATGTTCAACCCCCATCAACAACTTCTAATTCAGGGACAGATTCTGACCAGAGTAAACACTTCTACAATACGACGAAAAACATTAATACTTTTGTTTCATTCAAAAATCAAGACAATGGTAAAATAATCATAAACATTAAACACCTTAAAGTAAAGGTCATTGACCCCCTCTTAACAATCCATTATTTTTTTTTTATTCCAGATTCAAGTGAGGAGGTTCTCTTTAAATCTGATCAGACTGGAATTACTCAAATTCATGATGATGCATCTCGACGTGAAGCACTTGTAAAAAATCAAATTGATTCACAAGAAGAGCCAAGACCAAAGGAAGTAATTGTTAAATTGAGGAAATTACCAATGAATTCCAGCATTAACCTTCCTTCAACACATCAGGGAAAACAACCTATCTATATTGTTAGCCCAAGACCTTGCGTAAAACGTCTTTTTCGTTCAATTCATAAAGAGAATCTCCTGGGACTCTACAGTGTCTTCCATGCAGAAACATTAATGGCTATACGTGAAAAACAATTAAAGCGGAAACAGAACGCAGTTCCTACAATTACCAGTCCAGGAACAAATACAAAACGTCGTCGGATGAAACTGCCAACACGTTTGTTTGTGACACCGGATGATGAGGATGATGAAGAGTCAGATGGTGAATGGGTGAGTGAAACTGTTCCTGAATTGGATACATCTTCAGATGAAGAGGAAAAGGTTTCTTCCCGTGTATCTTGTAATTAAATTAAAAATTCATAGAATAAAAATTATTTAGATGTAAATTATTCTTGTAAACTTTTGTAATGAAATGTAGTTTGAGTGGGTGGTGGCCAACACCAATTAAATTCTTTACAACTTAAATCTTCTTCCACTCCTTTGATTTTTTGGAGTAGTCTTTCATTCATCCTCATTCCACATTTACAAATTGTTGGCTAAACTTTATTTTGAAATTGTCGGCCAACTTTCCTCACCTCAACTTGTCTACAACTTGTCTCCTGCTGACGTGGAAATTCCACGGTGGACTAGTAAAAGAGTAAACAGATTTCTTTTTCAATTATCAATTCAGTTAATTAATTGTCAAAAGTGAAGGTATAAAAAACTCATTATAAGGTCAGTTGGATTTTTCCTATTTATTTTTGCTATTCAAATTAATAAACTAACATAAAATAGACTTTCTACTAACTCACCTTTATTAGTATTATAGTTGTGGTTGTGGAAATAAATTTTTAGAAAGATACTTAAAATTTAAAAAGCTATGCTCGCTTGACTCGTCTTGACGAGTCGAATTTGCAAATTGTTGAACGAAGAGTTAATCAACTCGTCAAAATCATAGCCATAGCTTATTTTAAGTATCTTTCTTAAAATTTATTTCCGCAACTAGGGGTAAGCGTAAGTGGTAGAAGTATATTTTTTGTTATAGCAAAAATCCAACGGATCTTATAATTATAATTAATTTGTTCCAGAGTGAAATACTAAAAATGAATTCCTGGCCTCCACCTCGGCCACAAATCCAGAATGGTCATCCATCATCAATGGGGATGTATCCTGGTCAACCACCAATGCAAAACGGCCCGCAGATGCAGCCAATGTCTTATCCAGGACAAAACGGACATCAGGGCATGTATGGACAGCAACCTAATGGCCCTCCTATGCCACAACAACCAATGGGACCAGGTGGTCCTACTCAATCACCGTATGGACCTCCTCACCCACCACAGGGAAGAAAACTTGACCCAGGACAAATGCCTCCACCTAATTATGGTCCTCCTATGCCACAACAAATGGGACCAGGTGGTCCTACTCAATCTCAGTATGGACCTCCTCAGCCACAGCCACCGCAGGGAGGAAAACTCGACCCAGGACAAATGCCTCCACCTAATTATGGTCCTCCTATGCCAATGCCACAACAAGAAATGCAAAACGGCCCGCAGATGCCGCCAATCCAGCCTTATCCACCACATCCAGGACAAAATGGACATCAGGGTCAGGGCATGTATGGACAGCAACCTAATTATGGTCATCCTCCTATGCCACAACAACCAATGGGACCAGGTGGTCCTGCTCAAACTCCGTATGGACCTCCACAGCCACCACAAGGAAGAAAACTTGACCCAGAACAAATGCCTTCACCTGTGAGTTGAATTTTCTTTATTTTTTATTAAGCATATCTTTAAAAATTTTATTTTTAGATAAGTGTAATGGAAGAAGATCAGCAAGTCCGCGGTGGAGTGTTTCAAACAAATCAACGAGGGCTACTTCCTCCACTTGTTACTACTAAATTCCGTGTTGATGATCAAGGAAATTCAAGTCCTAGATACATGCGAGCCACGATGTATTCAGTGCCTGCTCTACCGGATATGATGAAACAAAGTGGAGTTCCATTAGCTCTTGTTGTGAGTAAAAAATATTTCATTTGTTATAACATTCTAAAGTTAAGAAGAATTAGATTTCTAATGATAATATTTGTATTACAGATTAATCCTTTTGGTAATCCTGGTCCTGATGAGCAGCAGTTGACATGTGTGGATTTAGGGGCTGTGGGTCCAGTACGTTGTATACGATGCAAAGCTTACATGTCCCCACTTATGCAATTTATTGACGGTGGACGAAGATTCCAATGTCTTTTATGTAAAGCTACGACTGAAGTCCCACCAGAATATTTTCAACATTTGGATCATACGGGGCAGAGGGCTGATAAATGGGACAGACCAGAATTATGGAGAGGATCATATGAATTTATGGCTACCATTGAATATTGCAGGGTACGCACTTAATTAATATTTATGTTTGTAAATTATCCTTGATTTTACTCTTTTTTTAAACAGAATTCCATACTTCCAAAAGAACCTGCTTATATTTTTGCCATTGATGTATCATACAACAATGTTAAAAGCGGTTTGTTAGGTTTACTTTGTGCTAATGTAGTTAATCTTCTTCAAGCTCTACCACCTCACACTCCAGTTGGATTTATTACATACAACACTAAGGTAATATTCATAACTTCAATATGTATTATTTATTCATTAGCTTTTTAAGTGTTGTACTTTGTATTATTCTAATCAAATTATATAAAACAGGTTCACTTTTATAACATTGATCCTAATTTGGCCCAACCACAAATGGTGATCGTGCCTGATGTTGAAGATATGTTCATGCCGATTTTAGATGGATTTTTAGTGCCAAGAGGAGAGGCTTCTGTTTCAATTCAGAATTTAATGAATCAAATTCCAGTTATGTTCGCAGACACCAAAGAAACCGAATCAACACTTGGAGCTGCTATTCAAGGCGGAATGGAAGCATTAAAAGTAATTTTTTTTATTCTTAAAAAACTTAATCTTAAATGTTATTTGAATTCTGTTGATTTTTAGGCTTCTGAGCGTGTTGGTAAAGTTCTTGTTTTCCATTCCTGTCTCCCTACAATTGAACCAGGAAAATTGAAGAATCGAGACGCAGATTCACGACTTCTGGGAACAGATAAGGAAAAAGCCATTCTAACTCCACAGACAACTTATTATAATAATCTTGCTCAAGATTGTGTTGGAAATGGAGTCTCTGTGGATCTTTACCTTTTTAACAATTCTTACATTGATGTAGCCACGGTTGGACAAGTTGCAAGAGTAACTGGTGGATCTGTGAATCATTATAAATACTTCCAGGTAAATCTCTTGATTTTTACTCACAGATTGATTTATGAATTAATTTAAATTATAAAATTTAGTCTGATGTCGATGGTTCACGAGTGCTCGGTGATCTGTCATTGCACTTAGGAAGAGCTACTGCTTTTGATGCTGTGATGCGTGTACGAACTTCAACTGGAGTTCGTCCTACAGATTTCTTTGGTCATTTTTTCATGGCAAACACCACAGATGTAGAATTAGCTGCTGTGGATTCCAGTAAGAGCATTGCAGTAGAAATAAAGCATGATGATAAACTTACAGATGATGATGGTGTCTACATACAAGTTGCTCTACTCTATACATCTATTTATGGTAAATTAATTTGTTTTTAATGAGAAGTTGCATAATTTATGAATATTTCACCCTTGATTTTTAGGTCAAAGGAGATTAAGAGTACATAATTTAGCCTTAAATACTTGCCAGCAATTTGCAGATTTGTATCGGAATTGTGAATTAGATACAATTATCAACTTTTTAGCAAAACAAGCAATATCAAGGTCAATTGAAAGTACGCCACAGACAATGAAGGATGGAATTATTCAAAGGTGATAAAGAGTTTTTGTTGTCAGTTTTATTAAATTTATATTTTATTATGTTTCTATTTTGTAAATTAGGAGTGCTCAAATGTTGGCAACTTATCGAAAACACTGTGCAAATCCTTCACAACCTGGCCAATTGATATTACCTGAATGTTTAAAACTCCTTCCATTGTATGTGAGTTGTATTTTACGAAGTGATGCAGTTGCTGGTGGTCAAGAATTAACACCTGATGGTCGTTCTTGGACAATGTATAATGTTATGACGATGGGAGTTGAAATAACAGTACATCATTTTTATCCACAATTATTTCCTGTTGGTGGACCCGAAGTAGATTCTACCAAAACTTTTACACCCATTCCAGTTAGATGCTCTGAAGAAAGAATGCATGAAGATTCTGCTTATATTTTAGGTATAATTTTTATATGATTTAGTTGATTTTATTAAAATATTAATAGGATATTTTTATTTATTTTTTATAGAAAATGGAATTTATATATTTATGTGGATTGGAAATGGAATTAGCCCTGCTTGGCTCCAGAGTATTTTTGGTGTAGAATCCCTTGCTCTGTTAAATACGGAAGGAATCAGTGAACTTCCGGATCATATCACAACTGATGAATCCCTTAGACTCAAGTCTCTTATTCGCAAATTAAGGAGTGAAAGAAATCGTCATATGAAGGTAACTGTAATATTTCTAATTTCTAGACTCAATTATTCTTATAATTTTGTTTCGTTTTAGCTTACTGTAATAAAACCTCGAGATAAAGTAGAAATGTTGATGAAAAAATTCCTCGTGGAAGATCGAAGTGTTGATGGTCATGCTTCATATGTTGATTTTCTGTGTCATATGCACAAAGAAATCCGTGGAGTTCTTAATCAGTAGGTTTAGAATTAATTATTATGATTAATATTAATATTTAGTTAATGAAAATATATAACAACTTTAAAAATTAATTTAAAATAAGTGTTTAAAATTATAAATTAATAGTAAATTTGGTTAAGAATCACTCGTTAATTATTAATTAATTGTGAACTTTAAGTCGATTTTCACGTATATCCCGGGTGTCTAAAAAATAAAACGATGAAGCATATTAATTTTTGGTAAATCGTTGTTTGCAATTTTTCTTTTTTAATGAATTTAAAGTTACAACTTCCAAGTACAAAATTGTTAATCACTGACTACTAACTTCACATAGTCAAAACTTGTTTTTAAAACCCGCGTTCTTTAAATTAAAAACTCCCATTTTTATACTCGAAATTTACGAATCACCTGTTTATTATTTTGAAAAATTATTTTTAACAATTTATCTGTTGAACTTGAAGTTATAAAAAATGAACAATTTAAACTCACCACCAGGAGATATTGGTAGAGTAATACTTAAAGAATTCTTCATTTTTAATCCTAATTTTGGCAACGATCATGACGATGTAAGTTCTCAATTATTTTACTTAAGAAAAATAGGAAAATCCTGCAGCGACGCGGCTCAAACTTGCATACTGAGGGTGGTGGTGGTTGAGATTACCCA
>JAQGCN010000187.1:0-35878 GCA_034699725.1 Friesea truncata | reverse complement strand
CCGTAGGCGTTGGACCTCATTTCCATAACCGCTTGGCCGTCAATGCTATGGCCGTGAATACTTCGGCCTTAAAATATGCTGGACCTCATATATTGGACCTGCTTTCCGGTTACCGCATCATTCACTTTCATCATATCATTATCTTTCATCACTTTCACTTTGAACACTTGAGGAATGAAATCATTTTAATGCGTTACAATTTTACTATCGCCTTTCAGATTGTTATGAAAAATATAAATAGTTAAATAAAAACTAGGAAAATTATTATAAGCCCTCATTATGATGAACATTAATGTGAAGAAGAGGAATGGTTGGTTTAATAAATCTATGGATTCTATTTAATTCCAAAGCCATGAAAGCATTATTTTTTAGCATAAGGAAAAAACACAATACTTCGCCTGCCTATTAAACTTTATAAATTAAAATAGCCCCCACAGAAGTTAAATTATAAATGATTTGTTTATTAACTTTTTTGGCAAGCAAAAATATGACGCATAATCACGTAAAATCGTTCTTAGAAAGTTTTGATCTACATTTGATTGCGAAAGTTTTAATTTCAACCCACCCACTACTATACCATATTTTATCATAATTTTTAGTCTCTTCACATTTATTTGTCCACTAAATTGAAGATATTTTATTAATTTTATTCTTAATTTTATAAAATGGAATCAGAAAAATATCTTAAAAAACGAATTTACTTAATTGGCCCACATTCGACTGGAAAATCCACGTTAGCTCTTGAACTTTCTAAATACTTTGGAAATGGCGTCCCTTTGCTAAAAGAAACCGCTCGTGCTGTTTTATTAGCAAAAGGATATCGACGAGAGGATATTAATTCTACAAAATGTTTTCAAATGCAAAAGGATATTCTTAAGGCTCAATTTAACGCTGAGGAAACATTCGGAGATGATGTCAATTTTATTTCTGACAGAGCAGGTAAAGCCATGAGTTACAAATAAAGATTTAAAAAATTTGTTTTAGAGAATTGTCATCTTCAATTTAGGAATAGATGCCATTTTATACACAATGAAGTATTGTCCAATTCAAGACTCATGGCTCGAACTTACACTTACAGAAGAATGGCAAACCCTTCTTAAAACTTATCAGAATCCATCAAAATCTCTCATCATTTTATTGACACCTTGCTCGAAGTTTTTGCTTGATGACGGAATTCGACAAATGCCAGCATCATTAAAAGAATGGAATGAATTTGGGGAAATGTATGAAGAATTTTTGGAGAATCAAAACATTTCGTATGAAGTTATTGGAGGAAATGTGCTAAATTTGCAAGATCGTGTTCAACAAGTATTAAATTGGATTCAATAACATTCATTATTAATATTTAATTAATTTGTATATAATAAAAAAATAAAATTTTTCTTCAAAATAATTCATAAATACTACAGTATTGCAACAATTAATATCGTTTTATTTCATTTTAATATCGAATTATAAATAACTCCTAATAAATTTTTCCACAATGATTTACAAATCACATAATTGAGTCCGAATAAAGAGTTGAGAATAATATTAACAATCATTTGACATTCATACAACCTTGTGAATCACGCAATTTAGGTTAAATTACGTCATTACAATGTGTGTATAAATTACAAAAGAATAGTTGAATTTATTGCAGTTTCATTAACTAGAGTTCACTTTTTTTTAAATTAGGCGATAGGACGATTTAAGTCGCTGGTGGCGTAAAACCGAAGGGTTTAGCAACCATCTTCTCAGCAATTGGATTGGTCCTTTTCTTCATTTGTTGCTTCCAATAGTTTAACGCTGTAATTGGAAAGTATTTTTCTTTAAGTTCTTCTTTACATTCTACCACTGGACGAATTTCAGCATGACAATCCGGGTGTAAAAAATACGGGATGGACTGACGCTCGTCAGATTTATCCTCAACATGGACTACTCTATGTACCTAGTAATAAGTATAAAATAAAGTTGTAGTACTGGAATACTGGAAATCAATTGTTTGAATTACAGTGGCAGTATATTTTCCTGCGGTGAATCGTTCTAGCAAATCCCCGACGTGGAGGAGGATCCAGTCATCCTTTGGATCCGCATTAAGCCATTCGCCTTCGTTGTCATTACCAACACCAGAAGGTACCTTAATAAATAGTACATTTTTTAATAATCGTAATGTTAAAATAAGCTAAGTGTTGCAGCAGCTACCTGACACTGAAGTCCAGAAGCAGAAGAAACAAGCAACGTCAGTGATGTAAAATCTGTATGGATCTCCATAAGATTTCCTGAATCGATACCATCAGTTACAGGTTTGTACATTATAGTACTCAGATGAGCCTTCGTTTCCACGTCATCTCCGAATAAGGCTCCACGATGGAAATTTAGCAAGTTATTAGCTTCAGAAAGTTCCAAAGCTACAGAAATTCTGGATAGCAGAAATTTCGCACATGAGTTAAATTCATCCCGATATCTCTCGATACTTTTCGTAAATCCTGGAACAAATTCTTCTGGAATGCCCTCCGGAAGCATCTTGTTCATGATGTCGAAACGTTCTCGAAATGACTGCTTCTTCGATATGTAGAAGCCTCCATATTTCTCCCCTTTATCCCCCGTCTTCTCAAAATGCTGCTGAACTTCCCGAGAAAGTCCAAATAATTCCTTTGACTTGGAATAAAAGTCATCAACCTAAAATATAAAAAATTATGTAAGTAATAAAATATATTCTTAAAACTAAGAAAATCACTTTAATTACCACATTTTTATTGATGCCTGAATTTTTAATGTAGCAAAATCCATAATGCTGCAAGATTTCATCCAATTCAAGGGTAATTCTTTGAATTTCTTCAGGATCAGATTCAAAATCTGTCTTATTGGGAAAGTTTTTTATATCAACTACTGGAATTCCGTTGAATGAATTCTCCATATTCATGCTTAAAGCTTAATTTTAGATCTTAGGAACACTCTTAAGATTATATTTAAAAATTAGAAATAAGTTTAATATTTTAACTAAAATTTGTTAGTTCTGTTCTAATAAAACCGAAAACCCCGACTGATACTATTTGGTTTTAAACCAGTGTTTTTATTTGAGATTATTATGGATGCTGGAGGATGATCTTAGGCGATAATAATGTTGGGTGAGACGCTGAATGCACTAGTCCTTCTGTGGTTGGTTGCCATAAAGTCAGAAGAGGGTGGGATCTTTGCTATTTTTAATAGAAGGGAATTTAAATATAAGGGATACCAGATTTATAACTTTGGGAAACATTAATTCATAAATCCAATTCAAAGATATTTTGCTATGGATTTAGGGGGAAAATCCACCTGCTACTCTAAAACGACTGCGACGAAAATGACAACTGCGATGAAAGACGAATGTTGGAGAATATTCCAGATTGTTTTCCATTGGATATTGAGTCATCTTTAGTAAATGAATCATGGACGTTTATGGTTTGAAGTAAAATAACGAAAGTAGTGCAAAATTGATAATATATTTACGTCAAATTGTTAAAATGAAAGTGCAGAATAGACAAAATCATAAAAGGGAAATATTGGGCAATAAAAAATTTGAAAGGACTGATTTTTAACTTAAGGATGTCGACGTCATTTAATTCTTTCCTTAAATACAAATGACATTGCACTCCAGTGTAATAAATGCTAGTTCTTGTTTTGATGGTTTCTTAATCATAATTTAAACCGTGGGAAATGAAATTAATAGGATCTTTAACGTAAATACGAAATATTCAAACTATTGTCATTTAGACTGACCTTTTAACTTTTGTCGTTATTTCTATCATTCATCACACATGACATAAAACTCAAGAAACCTTTTTTAGCAATGATAATATTATGAACAATTTGGAGTGTTATAGTTTAATAAATACTTAACCAAAGAGGCCAGACTAATGGTTTTTTACAAACTTATCATTTATCAAATAAACGGGGAAAATGTTTGGGTGCAAAATATTACAAACTAAAATAAAATAACAAGCCAAATAATCACCATCCTTGCTAGTTTTCACAAAAAATTTTTTTTAAAAGTCATTAATTTTTTTTGGCTTATATTGAATTGTTGTTGTATTTCAATATTTTGGGAATTTATTTTTCGTATTCCATAATCCTGGACGAGGATGCTGATTAATTACGAATCTGCAATTTTTTATGCGTATCTTTAATTAAAATGTTGTGACAAGTTAACTACTTAATTAACAATTGAAATAGCGAATTATCAACAAAACTTTTATGTTTTATGATTCACCTCAAGAACAACCGTAGATTCGTAATCAGGATACGGAAATTAGCCAATTTTCATCAAAATTCCAAGAAAACAAAATTATTAAATAAAAATCGCCTAAACCAGTATGCTAAAAATATGCAAAAATTTTTTCTATCGATTTTGGTGTGATTTGGTTTCTAGGCTAATTTAAATATGCTCATTACTAATATTAAGGTTTGTTTCGAAAGTTTAAAAACACTATTATTAAATTGTGCATCTTCGAAACTAACAGAACCGATTTTGCTAAATCGCGAACGTGCCAATAAGACATGAGAAGTTTGTCAATATCATCCGTGTAATCCGTTCTTAAGCTAATTCTGTCAACGGACATTTTGAATCCTTAAATCTGAAGTTCGGACTAAAAATTGTTAAGCAGTTATAACGCTGCAATTTAATTCAGGACTTTCATTTTGATGTAAAAATGAACAAAATGTAAAAATATGAAAGTGATTTTTGTCATATTGAATGATTTCTTTTCCTTTTTTTACATATTTTATTTTTCCAAATAAACTACAGAATTTGCAAGTAGAAACTGCTGTTTCAACTGTAAGAAAATGGTACGCATCATTTTACGCATTTTGCATGCAAATCTTGCAATTGATGTGAATGAACATAATTACAACAATGATTTGAATTTGGACAATTACGCGACAAGAGTCTAATGTTAATTGTAAATATAAACTGAAACCTAAAACAAAAAATAATTAAAACGCAATTCATGCGTGAATTTTTAAAAGCATTTGTGATTAGGAAACAATTTATTGTTTAAAATCATCATTTGTGAACATTGTGCAGACATCTTAATTTAAAATTTTATTTTACATTTTTTAGAACAAATTATATTTAACCTAAACTTCCTTACATTTCTTTTTTGGTGATTAACTTAATCTGAAATCGCAAATGTTTAATTCGAAGATGAGTCAAGAGATTAGTTGTGTTAAAATTAATGCATGTCCAGGTATATTCTGTCATGTTTTCTTTTCTGTTTGGACATAAATTAGTCCATGTAAATGCATTTGCACGATCTAAAATTGCTTTTTCATCCCTCTGATCTGATTTCTAACGGAAGAGGACAGGAAATTACGTAAATCAACCTTAGCTGCATCCGATTTCAATTTTCAGATTGAAGAACTAGATCAGTTTCAGCGTCGCATTTATACAAGAAACGTAAGTTGCGAATGTTGGAATGTTTTGGCATAGTACGGGCTCTTTGGATATTCCACCTTCTTACAATTTCAGCCACGAAGAAATGGCGTATGGAAGTGAAACGTATTTAGGATCATCAACGTCAAAAATAAGGCTCGGTTGGGGCCTTCGGAGTAAATGTCTTACATTTTTTCTCGTCATTTTCATCATCATTGCTATTGTATTAGCCGTAGCTGTCGCTTACCTGTCAGTAACATTGATACAAACGAGTAAGGGGTCAGAAATGTAAAGATTGGAAGAAATTTTAAAAAATTGTTTTCTATGCTTATAGAAAATGAATTAAAAATGGAGAGACCTTGTCTGACATCTGAATGTGTTCAAGTTGCTGGAAAAATTATGGGAAGAATGGATACAAGTATTGATCCTTGTGAAGATTTTTATGAATTCGCATGCGGTGGATGGATAAAAACTAATCCAGTTCCATCAACGGAAACTACTTGGGGACAATTCGAAATTGTTAGAGAAAAATTAGCAGCACAACTGAAAGGTTTTTCTTTTTATTAACGAAGATTTATAATATTATTCTAAAATATTTTATTGACTCTGGATTTTAATTTAATGAATCTTATAAACAGAAATTTTGGAAGAATATATAGAAGATGAAAATTCAGTTCCAAAACAATTTTTGATGACACAAGAATTTTATGATACATGCATAACTCAAGGTAAATATTGAATATTTTTAAATGCTTTCACAATTCAATATTTGAGTTATTAATTTAATACAAAATACGATTTCACAAAGATGAACCAGATCGTGACAATTTCGAGCTTCTAAGTACAATAGATCGATTAATTGGATCAACCGATACTTTTTCTCCGTCAAATTTTTCAACAATTTTAGCCAATCTGCGCCGAGAACTTGACGGAGACTACATTTTTAGTTTAGATGTTGATTTGGACGAAAGAAACACAACCAACTATGCTATATACGTAAAGTTATAAAAGGTCGCTTATAAGTTTCAACCAATGAGGATATTCGAATATTTTAATTAGTTGGATCAACCTCGATTAGGCCTCTCCTTCAGTTATTTAACAGATCCCGAAGAAAATCAACAGAAGAAAAATTATCAACTTCTTATACAGACGATTTGGAGTCTTGTATTTCCTGATGATGAAAGTCGTGCACCTACAATTGCACAAGATATTGTTAAAATTGAAACTGCTCTGGCTTCTGTATAAATTAATTTAATCTAATTTTGTAATATTGTGATGATAACATATAAACTGCTTCCTACTTACAGATTAGCAGTCCTGCTGATCAACGTAGGAATAAGTCACTCCTTTACAATGTTATGAATATGACGGAACTCCAGACCTTGACTGTCGATGAGTCAGTAAGTTGGTTTAAATCAAAGTTTGCGAATTAAAATTCAATTATTCAAATATTTCTATTTATAGTCTCTCAACTGGAAAATTTATTTTCAAGAAGTTTTTAAAGATGCTGCATATTACGTAATGAGAAACCCTGGATTAAATGTAACAATTCAAGATGACGATGATGAAATATTTTATAATTTTACTGCTGAAAATGACACACCTTTGCTTAATTTTCAAAATTATAAGTTTATTATGAGAGATGCGGATTATTTCAAACGGTTGGCACAAGCATTAGATGTGAATTACAATGGGCGTGACATATGTAAGCTATTAATGTTTACCATATTCGTTTATATTGTTGTTAATTTATGTAGTAAACTATCTAAAATGGAGGGTGATTCTGGATTACGGTGGGGAGGTCAGCGATAAATTACGTGATGCTTTCTACGAATATGCAAAAATAACTTACGGTCTAATACTTCAACCTTCGAGGTATAAAATACTCCGTACAATCCAAAATACAACTTTAAAAAATCTTTTGATAAACAGGTGGAGAATTTGTGTAGAAAAGACAAGTGCACTTTTAGGAACGGCAATATCCTATCGATACGTCGAAAAACATTTCACGGACAGACATGTGAATGAAGTAATTAAACAACGAAATGGATATTTTTAGAAATGTGGTGAAAACATTTTAATTCTTGGTTTATAGGCATCAGTTCTTGTACAGGATTTGATGAAAGCATTTGGAAATATTCTAAAAGAATTGGATTGGCTAGATCCAACAACCCGTGAACTTGCACTGAAGAAAGCATTGAAAATGAAAGCATTTATTGGGTATCCAGATTGGCTTCATAATCGGACAATGCTTCGGCACTATTACAAAGGTTTAAGTACCCTGAAGAATCCAGAAAACCATTTTTTGAATTACGTTCAAATCGCAAAATGGCATTATACAAGACAACTTTCAAAATTTTTCAAACTTAAGGATTCTTCAGAGTATGTTTATTTATTATAACTTTGAATATTTGTTATTTATAAATCATATAATTTCCAATATTCACAGATGGATTGTTGAACCAACAGTGGTGAATGCTTTTTATTCTTACGAGCATAATTCAATAAGTAAGAATGAAAATTAAAGAAAACACACATAAAATTATACTTAATTTAATATTTTATTCAATTAGATTTTCCTGCTGGAATTCTTCAGCCACCATTTTTTCGTATGCCAATGCAGTGAGTATTTTTTTAAAATAATTCAAATGCTTTCTTTAAAGTAATTTTTGATTATTGCAGAGCTTTGAACTACGGTGCGATTGGTTCAATTATTGGACATGAAATTTCACACGGTTTTGACGATACTGGTAAATTAATTACTATTAGTTCAAACAAGTATTCTAGTTTTAAAATTTTGTGGTGAAACTTTAATTTAGGACGTCAAAGCGATTTAAATGGAAATGTTGCTGATTGGTGGAACCCGAAAGCCCTTGAAGCATATATCGAGCGTTCGAAGTGTTTTGTGGATGAATACGCAAGTTTTAACGTTCAATTTGGAGAATCAGTTTGGCACGTCAGTTTTATAATTATTAATGCTTAGTTTGATACTATTCGTATATTTTCTTTTGTAATTTAATACAGGTGGATGGTAATAACACATTAAGTGAAAACATTGCAGATAATGGTGGTATGCGACAAGCTTTTGAAGCGTATAAACTCTACACTTCCCGAAATGGAGTCGAAGGGCCACTTCCGGGTTTAGAGCAATATACACCAAATCAATTATTTTTTGTTGCATTTGCACAGGTAAACTTTGATTCATTCCAAAACAAATTATCACAATAATTTATTTAAAAATGAAGGTTTGGTGTGGATCTTATACAACCGCAAGTTTGCAACAACAAATTTCAAATGGGGTCCACAGCCCTAATGAATTTCGAGTCAATGGTACCCTTAGAAATTTTCAAGAGTTTTACGATACTTGGAGTTGCAGAAAGCCAACTTCAAAAGAGGACAAAGGGAAAATGTGTAGAATCTGGTAATTAAGACGATCATTTCCTGTGGATTGTGGTTTGGCATTTACATTTTTAATTTAAAATTAACCTTCCTCTAATTTAGTACAATTTGTGACGTGAAACAATTTAGTTAAAATTTATTTTACAATTGAATAAAGCGTGAAAAATTTTATCCTCCTTTCCGTTCCGATCTAATTGCTGCCATTAAAAATAATACGTTTACTCACATTGAAGAGAAGGAAGTCTCTACAACTTATAACTTTCTACTTAGATTTTCTTATCATCATCTTATTATTGTACTCGTCAAACAAAATCTGGTGGCCTACCATTGTTTTAACACGCACATTAACGAAACCGTTATAATCTTAAAAAACGTGGTTTCTTTTTTTGCATGAGTGATGAAGATGATAAAAAAAAATTGTTAATAATAGCATAAAAGGAAGATGGGCCTAGAAGAATGTTGTATCTTTCGTGAATAAAAAGAAGAAAATTGAGGACGACATCATAAAGCATTAACGACATGCCGTTAACACTATGAATGACTCCTTCCTTCCCTTGTTGTGAAACTGATAGAAGAATCCTATGACACAGGAATTATTGTTGTCACCAGTAATGTCATTCTTGCTCAAAACTTTGTATTGTAAACTTCGGAACTGCGTGGGAGATAATTAAACAAGGATTTTATATTGTTAAAGTGTGGTGAAGGGAAAAACTTTCTTCGGTTTTTTTTGGTTCTAGTTTCTGAATGAAATTGCTATTTGCTCCGCGTTTGCGTTCCAAAAAAGTATTGATCAATTTTCAAAGACGTCATACTTAAAAACTCCTACAAGGAATATTATTAGAATAGTTGTGGTGGCCATAAGGAGAAAAATTCCAGTATTTCAGGAATCTATTTGAGATTCCCATCTGGAATCCTTTCAAATCAATCAGAATTACTTTTTAATTTAAAAGATAGTTAAAATGGCAGCTACTACAATTCTTAGCACATTTCTTCTAATTTGTTTTAATAGTTTACCCACTAATGGATTCGAAACGGATTCATTCCCTATTTACATGCCACACGTAAAACCAATGAAAGTAAGTCAATATATCTCTTTCATTAAATGAAAATCATTCATTAAACATATAATTTGTTCCTTTGTTTGCATAGCCTGAAACGTACCTGTGCTCTCCTGTACGTGTTGATCCATCACAAGAGTATTATATAGGTGAGATACGTGTAATTAAATGACGATGCATTTTTATTTATATGTTAACATCCTAGTTGGATTTGAACCTAATGCAACAATGGATGTTGCCCATCATATGCTCCTTTATGGATGTACTGAGCCAGGTCAATCTGAGGAAGTATTTAATTGTAATGAAATGGCATCTGCTAATATGCCAGGACTGAAAACAGCAACTCCTTGTGCTAGAGGATCGCAAATACTGTATGCATGGGCAAGAGACGCACCTAAATTAGATCTACCTAAAGGCGTTGCATTTAAAGTTGGAGGAAATACAGCTATTCAATATCTTGTACTTCAAGTACATTATGCTGATGTTTCAACATTTGTTGAAGGTATAACATTCTTCAAATTGACAGCCTGTGAATGGATGTCAACTGACAGCTTTAATGATTTTTACAAATTTAACAATTTATAATTTTATACAGACGGGAAAACTGACGATTCTGGAGTGTCACTAATTTACACAGAAACTCCGTAAGCTTTGACATAATACAATGCAAGTCGTTTTTTGTAATTGAATTATGATGTATATTTATTGACAATGTTTTAGCCAACCGAAGGCTGCTGGAGTTTATTTGCTTGGAACTAACGGATATGTTGGACCTAAGCAAACAGAGTACATGGAAGCAGCTTGTCAAATAAATGAAAATGTTATACTTCATCCATTTGCGTACAGGGTTCACACTCATTCATTAGGTAACCTTATTTAATTATAAAAATGTTGAACTGTAAATTATAAATGTAACGAATTTGTTTCAGGTCGCGTAGTTTCTGGTTATCGTATTCGACGTGGAACAAACGGTAAAGACAAATGGACATTAATTGGAAAGAAAAATGTAAGAATTTAAAATTATTCTATAGATAGACTTTTTATGTAAATTTTTTGTTTAGCCAATGAGGCCACAAATGTTTTATCCAGTGGAAAATGAAATGGTTATTAAAAATGGAGATATTCTGGTATGAAATAACTATTTATAAAGAAGATGATTATTTATTTTCAAGTACTCGTAATTTAAATTTCCAGGCTTCAAGATGTACAATGGTCAGTGACAGGAACAGAATAACTAGAATTGGGTAATTATTTTTTATTCTAATGTGACACATGACAATTTAACAGTTTAAAAGAACTTAAATTTTTAATAGTTCTACAAATGAAGATGAGATGTGTAATTTTTACATGATGTATTGGATGGATGGTGATGAGCCACTGAAAACGAAGTATTGCTTTACAATGGGTCCACCATTTTATCGATGGGGACGTGGAGGACTTCCATTGAACAATATCCCAGACAGAGAAGCTTCCTCAATTTAAAAATTCAAAAATATTTAATTTACAGTTTCTTTTTACATATTCCTTTAATCGAAATGAGTAATTTTTGTATGAATGAGATTGAGATTATTTATAAACCAAAATCTTTTACTTGACAGCATAAAAGATACCAAGCCTCCCCACCCAAGGGATGATAGGAGAAATCCAAGTTTTTATGCTTGACTGACAGTATTAATCAAATAACCAATTTCCTGTTTTAATTTTAACTTAATGTATACGCTTTAAAACCAAACGGACAAAATCAACTTAAGAAACAGCAACTGTCACACAATTCTGCACAAAGCACAAGAAATAAGTACCTACTCCTTATAAATAGTCAATCAATTATTATGTTTCAGATAAAAATAAATTAATTTATTTAAGTTTTCATAAACTCAATTTTTTTTATCAATCAATAAATTTTTCATATCGATAAGAAAGCTTAGACGCCAAACAAAAATTTTTGGCGGGAACGAAAAAATTCAAATAAAATTCAAAAAATTCACGTTAACAAAAAACTGATTGAAAAACGATGAAAAATGTCATAAATCAATAAATCCATGAAACATTTTTTTTTTAATTTATTAATCAGAATCATAATAAATTGTTGGGAAAAAATCATTGTTCAAGGCCTAAATTTTTCTTTTGTTTCTTGAATTGTGAAAGTTTAGAAACCAAAATCCTTGGCCGCCGCCGCCGCACGAAAGAGTTGTTGGACTTTGGAGTTTGAACTGTCACTTTTTTTTATAACAACAAAAATTCCCGGACGGACGGAAGGAAATAAATTTTTCAGCTCCGCAGCTGATTTTAGTATTTTGTTGTTATAAATTATTAATTTAATACTTATAAAAATGCTTCTTAGTAAAATTATTCGCCCAGTCGATTTTGGTGGTAAGCTTCGACTACTCCATACATCAGGTGAGTGTTGTTTTTTTTTCAATTTACTTTTAAAAAGTTTTAAAAGTTATGTGACCAATTCTAAACAGTATTCCTTTATGTTGTACAGGAAAATGTTTAGCTGCCGTCGAGGGAAAGAAATTATCAAATCAAGGTGGAAAGAATATCGTTTTTATCGAAGGAGCACGGACACCATTTCTTGTCTCCGGCACTGACTATGTAAAACTCATGCCACATGACTTAGCTCGTCACGCATTGTTGTAAGATAATATTAATAGATTAGTTTATTTACCATGTCATGATTTGTCAAACAACTCCATTATGTATTGCAGAGGATTAGCTGAAAAGACGGGTTTAACTAAAGAAGAAATCGATTACATTGTTTTGGGCACTGTGATTCAAGAAGTAAAAACTGCTAACGTTGCTCGTGAAGCAGCACTTGGTGCTGGATATTCTATTAAAACTCCAGCACACACCGTCACAATGGCTTGTATTTCATCCAATGCTGCTGTTACAAATTGTAAGTCATTGTTTTAAACGTTTTTGCATAAAGTTAATTTTAATTATTTTATATGAAAACAGGTATGGGGCTTATCGCTTCCGGTACTTATGATAAATGTATTGCAGGAGGAGTCGAATTTCTTAGTGATGCACCTATTCGGCACTCAAGAAAAATGCGAGCTCTTATGCTTAAAGCAAATAAAGCAAAAAGTACTGGACAAATGCTAGGTTTGCTCACTCAACTTCGTGGTAGTTACTTTGTCCCAGAGGTTTGTTGAAATCAGTCATTTTATCATGTGTTTACCTAAATTAAATCTTCTGCTAGCTTCCTGGAATTGCTGAGTTTTCCACTGGTGAGATCATGGGTCATTCAGCCGATCGTCTTTGTGCAGCATTTCAAATTAGTCGCAGGGAACAAGATGAATTTGGTATTCGATCACATACGAATGCCAAGAAAGCACAGGAAAAAGGATTATTAAAAGACGTCATCCCTGTTCCAGGTATTATACTTTGATTATTCTTTTTATAAACGCGTTGTTACTTGTTTATTCTTTTGCAATAGTACCAGGAGTAAAAGAGGTTGTAACAAAAGATAACGGAATTCGGGTCTCTTCAATGGAACAAATGAGTAAATTGAAACCTGCCTTCATTAAGCCCCATGGTACAGTCACTGCAGCGAATGCTAGCTTCTTGGTAACTATTATTATAATATCATACAGTTTTTTTTTGTAAGTTTCAAGTTTGATATCATTAGACTGATGGAGCGTCCGCTTGTTTGATCACGACTGAAGAAAAAGCTAAAGAAATGGGATGGAAGCCAAAAGCATATTTGCGTAATTTTCTTTACGTATCTCAAGATCCAAAGGACGAATTGCTCCTGGGGTATGTTACTATTTAGTTTTGAATTTAATATTTACAAGATTAATATATTCATTCACTTAGACCTGCTTATGTTATTCCTCAAGTATTGGAGAGAGCTGGGCTAACAGCTAACGACATCGGTGTATGGGAAATTCATGAAGCCTTTGCTGTAAGCCTCATCTAAAATATCATGAAACAATTTTAAGATTTTCTACTTAAAATTTAGGGTCAAGTCCTTGCTAACTTAAAAGCACTTGACAGTGATTACTTTTGTCAAAATCATATGAAACGAAAGGGGAAATTTGGTGCTGTACCTATTGACAAATTGAACAATTGGGGTGGATCTCTCTCACTTGGTCATCCATTTGGTGCAACTGGTGTAAGATTGATAACTCATTGTGCAAATCGACTTATTCACGAGAATCAACAGTTTGCTCTATTGGCTGCCTGTGCTGCCGGGGGACAGGTAATATATGAAATATTATTAAATTCAACTTAATTAACAAACAAGCACTCTTGAAGACTTGGGGCTCATTGCATAATCCTTGGCATCCTGTCCTAGTTTTAATTTTTAATTAAGTGCAAAATTAAACAACGAAGTTTCCAGGGCCGTTTGTCTGAAAATTATTAGATACAACGGTAGTGTTATAAACTTCGTACAATTTTTATAAAATCATTTTTATTGTTGTTCTAAATTGTATTTTTAATTTTTTTTAAAATAGGGAGTTGGAATGATCGTCGAGCGGCACCCGGATGGAAAATTTTGAGATTATAATTTTCTACTTCTCAAAAAAACTTGGCCGATCCATACAAAAAATTTTCATCAAACTAAATTATAGATGGTAAAAAAAATCTCAAATAAATGATATGCGGTTATTTACAGAATGTTCTTACTGGAAAACCTCATCCTCGCGCAAGTATTAATTGAATCTTTATTGCTCTTGAAGGTTTTTATAATTTCTGAATTTAATTACCTACATTACATTAATTAATTTAGCATTCGTTTTTTATCACCAGTTGAGAGATTTAGGCTATAAGGAGAATATGATAGTCATAACACTAAAAAAAATTCTATGATTGTTGTTCCGAATTCAAAATTAAGGTCATGAGACACGTTACACGTATAAGAGTGTATTTTCACTCCGAAGTCACAGAAACGATACGGGGTGAATAATTTTTTCTTCTTGGTGGTGTCATCATAGACATAATAGACCACCATCAACATCGAATTTAGTGGATGGAGACTAATTTCTTGGAATATTATAGAGTAAAACGTCCAGATTTTGAAACGCAGCAGAGTGAGCCAAAATTTCGATATATGGAGTGTTTTCTTCTCCTTCGAGCCCATTTTGTGAAAATGTCTTCACCAGCTAAAGCTAGTGTTTGAGTATTTTCCTTTGGCATGAATTCTTGCATTTCGTCTAATAAACCAGATATATCTGATGTATCCTTGTCAATTGAACATAATTCTTCAGCGTTAAAATCAGGATTCAGTTGACGACAGAGAATGATTTGTGATAATACTCCACCTAAGTTAGATGGTCCTGGTCGTTGATCCGCTAAAAACAAATTATAAATTAATTTAACTGTGTGTATAGTGTGAAAGGCTATAAAAGTTCAGTATACGACATAAAATACAACAATTGACCGTCCATGACAACAATCGAAACCAAAATGAATGTCGGAATGATTTTTTATAGTCTTCAATCTTTCTCCATAATTCATGATAATTCTGATAAATATTCAAAAATTCATACCATAGTAGGAGGTCATGTCAACTGGGAGGGTCATTACTAGTCGACGACACTTCCGGAGCTCACGGAGTAAAAGCTGAGTACAGAAAAATAAAAGAACCAGCTGTGGACTATAATCAACCGGGATTCCCTCTGAAGCATCACTAGAATATAACAAAATAAAATTCAAATAAAATTTCATTTTTCATAATATTTCTTCAATTTTCTCTTTATCAAAATTTTTATATCAAGCTGACGCCAAAAAGAAATCTTGTCACTCGTTTTTTTCCTTTTTTTCATTCATTTTCTCTTTCTCTTCATCCCTCCCTTGCCTTCCCTCCCTTGTTCGTGAGGAGAATGACATTATCAGCTGTTTTTTTTAGTTTAATCGTGTTTTCAAGCCTAATTAACACAATCGCTTGTTTTGTTATCTAAATTTTGCATTGTTTTTATAGTAACCTCTGAATAAGTTTTAAAATTATGTTATTATGTTTTTAAAGGATAGGCATAGGAATTTTAGTTTTCAGATGAAAGAATAGGACTACTGCTGCAGCAGATGCAACAAATGGCAGGTTGGAAAATAATTCGAGTACAATCTAGGAATGTACCTCGTATTGCCGTCTCATTGCCTTTATCGGGATTTGTATTCTGTGTCCTTTGGGCCCTGTACACTGATAGTGAAGCGGCAACTAAAACACATTGTGGGGTAAGTACTAATAAATAAATACTGGTAGTACTTGTGTCATTTATTAGCTTATTTAAAATGATTTCAGGCAATAAATTATCTCCCATCAGTTTCAGCAGCCATTGGTGGATTTCCATTATGTCAATTTGTATGGAGAATATGCATATCACTTCATGCACTTCCTCGGTTTGCTATAGCTTTAATGTATTATCGATACCTTGGATCCATTGTTTATCGTCGGTATAAAACTTTTAACGGATTTGTTTGTGCGTTAAATGTTTTAGAAAATATTGGACTTATTGGCCTTACATTCGTATCTTCCACTGATAATTATTGTATGAAACTTAATAATATTAAAAAGTTTTGTTAATGATTTTTTTGTAATTTTTTTTAGATGTTCATGAAAAATTCTTCATAATTTTTCTCATCTCTTCAACTTTATACATGATCTTATTATCATTAATTTTGAAGTATCGCCGGAATATTCCACCGACAGAGCTTGAATCTAAAAGTTTAAAGTGTAAATTCCTTCTAGTCATCATTTACCTGATTTTTCTTGGCCTTACCTCTTATACTTTTGTACGACACAACAACTATTGTGAATCAGGAAGTAAGTTATTTTTTATCACTTATAAAAGAATACTTGATTTTAAAATATGTTTTTATATTTACAGTGTATACCTTATTTGCTTTATTCGAATATGTAGTGATACTTGCAAATATGGGTTTCCACGTGACAGCATATTGGGATTTTTATGATCGAACTCTACCAATTATTGATCCATTACTGCAAAGGCTCTTATAACTTATATTTAATGTCCATTGTTATTTTACTTACGGATTCTCAGAATGGTTAAAATAATAGCCTTGATTCATGATTCACCGGTAAGTATAATTGCTAAGAAAGCTTAGATAACTTATCGTATAAAGCACTACTCCTTTCTATTATAACACCTTAAACTTAATCAATGCAAATTCTATTTAGAAACAATGATTAGATTTTCTTTTTGATACATGTTTTTTTGTAACATTTAATTTGAGCCCGAAAGTTTCAAAATATTGGAAAATTAAATTAAATCCGAAAAAATACTATTATATCCCCTTGTGTCCGTTTCTAAACTTTAACGAATTTTCTCTTGTTTCCAATTTCTTTGTCAGTAGGTAAGTATCATTCTCGACCACTCACTACTACTCCTTCCGTATGGTTTTCATTCCAAGAAACGGAAAAACGAAAATTAATATTTGAGTAGTGCTTTCTCATCCAACTTTACCTATTTCCTTTCTCATAATTTTCTCATGCCAATCCAAGGAAATAAGGGTTTCTACAGGGTTACCTTTTAACTATAAGTTTATAAACTCTTGGGAGTCTCCATATGAAAAAATGTGTTAAAATCACTAGTTTTAGTATAGTCTCACTGCGTGAAGAAAAGAAGTTTTAGAGTAGAGATGTTGAAAATAATAATTATTTCTTTCTACTTTCTCAACCAAACACCATTTCTAAACCATAGTCCTTAGTCTTGGAATGGGCGTTTTACTTCAAATGTTAGAATAACCATTCATTAACTCTTATAAAGTTGACCTTCACCAAATTACACGTTGTTGCACTTTTGAATTTAGATTTTCCTAGGATTTAATTTTCCTAATTTTCTCTTCGTTATTTCCAACTTTACTCATACACCTCGTTTAGTCGAATAAAAGTTTGTCTCTAACTGCTGTTCTTTGAATAGGAGAAAGGAGACTCTTCCTTCTTTTTTTCTACCCTTACTTTCTCCTACTTAAACTTAGAAAGTCTCAATAGACATCCAAAATTCCCAAACGTATTCTTCTAAAATTCATGTCATTTTATTTTCTCTTTTTTCATTTTGACAGACTCGTGTTAAAAGACCAAGACGTAAAATTTCTTTAGAAACTTTATTATACCTAATACAAAGTTTTCATTATATTAAAAAGTTCAAACGAAATAAGGGATAATAATTTAAAGGAAACGTTACAATCAATCTCTTATTCTTCCCTTTTAATATTAGAAATTGTAATTTCCTTTCTTTTTTTTATTATTTAAGTCAATTTAATAATAAAAATGAATGTAGAAAAGTTTAAGAAATCGAACGTAAAATTTATTAATTTATGTATGAAGTATGCCAGAGCCAGACTCACAGCCTTCATTTGTATTCTTAATTTCAAAATTTACTCAGAGCAAACTTTGTGACAGTTGAATTGAATTATGTTAGATTATTATCATATTTAATTTTTTTAGGATCTTACCTGCGAACTTGTTGCAGAAGAAGATGGACAGCATGACGACAGGATTCGATACACAATCGTCTCATTCTTCGTATTTTTTCTCGCATCTCTGGACCATCTCTTGATTGGCCTATGTGGATTAAGAGGTCACGGAATTGTGCAACGTGATTATTTACTTCTGCAACAGCCTATTAAAATATAAATGGTGACAATTTATAACAAATTATAAACAAAGATCCTAATAAAATCTAGTTTCTATTTTTCATATCAAAGGAATCACTTTGATCTTTTTGTCCTGAGCTAAGCATTGGTTTGAAATAATTTAAGCAAAGGATGATAAAGTGAAAACTAATTCTGGCGTAGAATTAATTTTTGGCTTTTATAACTCTTAGCTAAAAAGATTTACTTTGATGATTTAGTCTAACCTTAATTTAGACAATTTTCCATCATTTGAATCTAAAACCAACCAAAAATTGAATTTCTTTGAAGATGAAAGGATTATAATTTTTTATTTGATTTCTTATCAAACAAGGTGTTTATACTACCAAAATTGAATTGTAAATCTTTAAAGTGTCTTCTTGTTATAAGATTACATTTTATATTAGATTATACAAAATTTTACCCTGTAATAATCCAAACCATTCCAACCAAATATTTTAATTTAGTATTGATAATCATACTTTAATTAAATTTTGGTTCCTTTTGTTGTTTCTAATTGTTGAAAATTAAATTTAGTACCCTCTAATCAAGAATCAAATATAAAATGACACCTTCCAAGTTCATTTCCTATTTTCTAACCCATTATTCAAATTTAATGGAAACGCTCAAAGGTTTCTAAAAGAGGAATGGTTAAAGTTCTTGAAATCGAACACAACACAAAAAAAACAAGCAAACCGAATAAATTTTATAGCAACCCTGTCAAGTCGGTTAAAATTAATGCTTAATGTGTTGAAAGAGAAAGGAACGCTCTCCTTGGTTTCTACGAATGAAGAATTCTATATAATGTCAGTTTCTATTTCCAGGATTTAAAAACTAAAGAGAACTTACTAAAGTTTTCTATTGCAAAAGTAAGTAGCTTAAAGTCAATTTATTTCCATCTGTACAAAAGTATAATTGTATTGCTCAAAAAGTTAAGAGTTATAAAAACAAAGAATAAAATGAAAAGTATTCTTCTTACATAATCTCCAGATTTACAAAATTCAAATGAAAGGTAGACAAAGTAATATTTTTATACTGGGACGTTAACTCTTTGTCAAGCATCATTAGTTTTTCTGCATCATGGGTTCTTTCTAATAAACCTCTTCTAATATATTTGACGTTTCATTCACCTGATTTTGATTTTTATGACAAAATACTTATATAACATTTTATCATTGAACTCAAATCCAGACAAAGCTAACAAGAAATAGATCGTGTTTCAGTATTTAATCAAGCTAAAACTTAAGATATTGAACTTTTCTTAAGTAATTGAAAAATATTATTTAAAATAATTTAAGTTTCTTTAAAGTTGATAGAATTTTTGTTAAAAGATTTTCTCTACTCAAGATAAATCTTTGTGGAGAAAAAATGTCAAAGACAGGATCATTTTTTGAATTTAAAGAAAAAGTGAAGCGAAAGAAGATTTCTATTCTCATCTCGTTTTCTTTTCAGCTTCATTGAAGAAACGAAGTTTGTTCGATTCGGCTCCTTCCTAAAGGCTAAAAAGTAAAAAGGTTCATTGAGTAATTTTCTAACTGCCTTCCTGTGCCTTTCTGAGCTTCTTTTTCTCAATCTTTTTTTTCCTCGTCTCAATTTCTTTCTTTCACTTTTACTTTCTCTCACCTGAATTAAGTGGAAGATGGAAGAAAAAGTCTCTCGAGACAACGTTGAGAAACTAAGTTTAACTTAACTTCATGAAGGTTGAGTTTAATTTCACGTTAACCTTATCTCTGTTATTATAAGAATAATAGAGTTTACTTTGATCTTAATTTTTCATTAGAGAGTTCAAAACAAGTTTTTTTTTAATGTGAAATGTAAATGTTGTATATCAATAATGTGTCAAAGTCTTTCATCTCCCAAAATTAAATTTAACCTAAAATGAATGAGGCTGCTGAGAAGTAGTCAAGGTTTGTTCCTTCCTCATTCATGATGGTCATCATTGATGGTACACACGCGATTTTCCTTTACGTATATATTGAAAAAGTATAGCCGTTGCCTTTGGTTGTTAAAACGAAGACATAATGTGCTTGAAGTGAGAAGGACAGAAAGTTCTTAATTAGATCAAATGACTGACTCATTCTAACAGAATTAAAAGAAAACTTTGTAAGGAGATCAAGGGATTCGTCTTGTCAAGATTATTGATGGAAGAGAAACTTTCGTAAACAGGAATCAAAGGAATACTGAAGTCTTCCTTACTATTAATTTATGCTTAAGTGCTTTTAGTGTCAACTTTTAACTTATTGAATGGCAATGTTCGAAAAGTTCATTTAATTATACAACAACGTTACACATAATTTATTTTTGCAGGGACCTTTTATTATTACTTTTTACCTCTTGTGTAACAGAAAACATGAGTATACAACATAAGACTAAAAGTTTATGTATGTCTTGTATGTCCTGAACTGAGTTCCAAATAATTTATTTAAAGACCCATTTCTTTGTATTATTTATAATAACTGTATTAATGCAATTTTAGTAAATAAATAAAAAAGGGAGATACTAAAAGGTCAAAAAAATTTAAGTTGGACAAATTTAACATTTGCAGATGAAATATCACAATTTCCTTTCATTTTATGTGTTTGTATAAATAAATATTAAAAAGAAAGTATAAACTCTAATATGTAAAGCCTATTTGCGTAAAATTTGGGTTGTATTGTAGATCTTATATTATTCTCATGAGAGGAGAAAGTAAAAACCTTGTCAAAGTCAGTTGTTTTGGAATTAACCTTTATTAGTAAGGTCTTAATTTATGAGATAGTCTAATAAAATCTGTCGGTGAAAGAACAAGATAAATCCTTTTACTTTCTGTGGAAAAGGAAACATAGACATAACTTCGTACTTTAGAATGAATAGGAAGAAAGTCCTGAGTTAATGCACCACTAAAATAAAACAACTTAAAGCTCCTTAATACTTTATTTAGTGTCATTTTACTAATGTTTTCTACGAGGCCGTTTATCTTTCAATTTATGTCAGAGATGCCAAGAACAGTGAAAGTGAGAGAAGAGAAAGGTGGCAGGAGCAGACCGCAAGAATTTCAATAGGAAAGCCACCAAAAGGAACCCTCAGTTGACAAAGTCTCAGTCTTTTACATATACGAAATATATATGGTATACCCAGAGGTGAATTTTATTTAATTGTTAATTAACATGGGAATATTATTGTGCCTGACATGGATAATTACTTCGAAGAATTTGCTAAGCCTCAAAAGTTTAAGTTGATAAAATATTTACTGTAAAAACTTAAACACTGTAAGAACAATCTATGAATTATTCTTAAAACAAGGCAACAGTCAGTCCTAATTTAGAGAAGCAAATAAAAAATGTTGAAAATTATTTTTAACAATATGAGTCTCATTGTTGAATTCAGTAAGTTATTTATCGTAAAATTCCAACACTATTCATTCAGTGTAATTGCATATTTCCTATTATTCATTCTCAAGCTTACTTCGAAGTATAACACGCACAGGTTTAAGATTTTCTAAAGCACTCGTTGTTTTACAATTTTCGTCGGCACAAATGAGTAAAGGGAGCATGATGTTCAAAATTCAAGTATCGATCAATATATATCTCTACGAAGAATTTACATGATCCCAATTTGAATCTAAAATCCATCTTTCCCAAGAAAAAAAATCACATCAAAAATTAAACATAAGAAAAGAAAATTTAAAAGAAAAATGTCATACTTTAGTATAGTAACGTGTGCCTTAGGCAACATTAAATGTATAATGTGTCTATGAATAAAATGGAGAAAGAAATATGAGAAAAAGATTTCTTTCTTATTCGAGTGAATGAAAGAAACCACTCTCTTTCCTTTCCTTCGACGTCTGGTAATACTCAAATAGCTTTCACTATTGTTTGGAATCTTACAAAAAAGCGACACACTTTTAAAAATACCATTTCCATTTACTCCTGGATTTTTTTTTTCAAATTCAGAAATCTTTCTCTTTTAGTAAACTTAACTGCTGTAAGCCATATTCAAGAATAGACATTCAGAGACAGTAATTTTGACGCCTTAATTTTAAATCCCTCTTTATACATTTGCTTCTTCCCATAGAAAAACTTTTCGTATTAACAAGTATAAGAGCTTGGAAAATCCAATCTCCATCATTAATGAAAAAACTTGCTAAACAGATTTTACGCTTTGTTTCAAAAAATTCGACAGAGCCGTATTTTATAGAAGTAAGTAAAACCTTGTGAGATCATTAAAAAATAAGCCTCTCATAAACTGACTGAAGCAATCTTGTTGTGGTGGATCCAGTTTTTTTAATTCAAATCTTCAAAAAATAAACAACCGTCAACTTATTATTCTTTTTTAGATTCTAAATAACTCAAAAATTGAAAAGGACGGATAGACAGGCATCTAACTTTTATCTTGTCATCATGCTCGCTTCTTCTTAAAAAAACTTTCCTTTTTTTTGCTTTTTTACTTTATTTTTAAAGCAACATGATTTAAAAGCTGTTTTGTGTAAACGAGAAAAATGAATGTAATAATTTGATTCGTGATCTTTTTTAATAAAAGAGGCTTTTAATAATGCAAAAGACGAACATGACAGAAATCCCCACTTTACACTTTTTTGCTTTCTTGTTGTGAATTTTTCACTTTCGATTGAATTCAATCTTTCCGTTAACAAGATCTAAGAATACTCCACGACATTGAGTATATGAAAAGTTTGGATTTTGTATTATAGTGAGGATGTAGTGTCCACTTAGACGTGATTGATGAGGTCCCTATGTTCCTGTCGTGTCAGTTGTCGATCATATAAGACTCTTCCCCTTATAAGACCTCAAACAAATCCCACCCTCTTCTTTATGACAAAAATCTTTCTATAAGACGGCGACTTTCTCTTTATCAATCATTCCCACAACAACTTAAGAGAGCGACCTGTCTAAGCAGAATGATTTATTAGGCTTATGCAAAAAACGGAAGTTCAATAGTACGCGATATGGAAATGAATGAACTTTTCAAAGAACAAAACAAAATTTTCCATGCAAACATTAATAATATTAATAATATTTTCTATAAGTTAAAGATCATTTTTTTCTTTCTCTAAACTTTAAGTCTAAATGAACTTGTCTGAAGTTTTAGTAATATTTGTATTGAATTTCAAAATCAAGGTACAATTTTCCCTCAAGGGACTTTCACTCAAGAGGAGACATTCATTTCATTCTTATGTCAACAAAGAGAGTCTTATTTGAACTCAGTCATAATAATACCCTAAAATCCTTATTACAAACCTCATGTATATTTTCAAGTATCTTCTCAGCAGTGTAAGCACATTTACTTATAAGAGCCTATGAATTGAAATTAACCAGCAATAAGGTTTAAAAATATTTCATTTGGTACACTTTCTTTCTTATAAAAATACATTAGCTTAGTTTTATGAATAAATTACTTTACCCCGAAAGCATTTGAATGATCTTATTATCTTTGATTCAGTGAAAGAATCTTTCTAAGAAATAAATATCTTGTGTCACTTAGTGTCAATACACACTACTCTTGAAATGAAATTCAAAAACCAAGAATTACTTTACTCTGATTTTATTCTAGGAAATGTCAATTTCATACTCACGAAAAAGTATGGTAGTTACTTTCTCCCCTTCAATGATTTTCTTCACCTGGTTACCAAAATTGGATTCAGATGTATGGCTTTCATTCTTTATTGGATGAAACTCAATAAGACTCAACTATAACACAACTGACTCATTTTATTTAATCCTTTCTACCAAAATTAAAATTGACTTTTCTCATCTTCTATTAAATTTTACTACAAAATTACAACGACACAACTTCATCTTTATAAGAAAGGATAAAGGAATGAAATTAGCCTGATTCATTTTTTAAAGAGAAAAAGAAGACACTAATTATAATAAAGTAAAATTCATATTAAGCAGAAAACATCATATATAATTAATCTTTCCTGAGAAGAAAACAATGCAGCTTAGGTATCATTTATCTTTTTCTCTCAGATTGAAATTAAGATGAAAGGAAAGTAGATAGACATATTAAACAAAAAATCATCTGAGAATGAAAACGAGGTAAGCTTTAGGGGTTTTATTTCTGAAGTAAAATTTTAATTAAGGTTCCAGTTTCCTCATCTGGTGTTTGAGTAAAACAAAGAAGAAAAGTGTCAAGGGACCTTTTTCCCAGGATTTAACCCTTCTACTTTTTATAATTTGAATTTTTTATATGCAATTGTATATAATTTTAGTTACCGCATGATTTTTGGTAAGGTTGTGATGATGTGATGAGCCACAATCCGATATTTCGTAATGAGACGACATAGAATTCACCCAAAGAATGGAAATCATTCAAATTAATTTTTACACACTTTAGTCGTTTATAACTTAGGAAATAATAAACAATGTGAAAGTTTATGTTTAAAATTAATTATAGGTTAGAAAAGAAAACTTGAAGGTTTTTTCTTTCGTTTTTATCTTAAAAAATGTCAATTTTCACTTCAAAATTGTCACTTTGTGTAGGAAAATGTAGAATTAATTGCTCGTTTGCTCTTACAGGATGTCTGGACTAATTCGCTTCATTATTGTAAACTTGCGTGCGTGTAGAAGTCAATGGAATGAGGAGAGTGAAAGGAGTTGGTGGAAAGAAAATTTATAACTGGCTCACATTGAGTCTGTAGGAGTTGAATTTAAGTGAAAGTTGAGCCCAGGATTGAGATATAATCAGAGAGGAGTGAAAGTGTTCCTGTGCATTGCGTGTGTTGTCCCGTCTTCTTTTTTCCTTTCATGCAGGACGGAAATTGTTCCAAGACTGGGACAGGCAGCTTTGAAAATTATGAGTCGAAGAGTGAAAGTTTTCATCGAAAAATGTAATGAGTCACACCCTCTGGCTTTTTTAACACACAAGAATGAATTCCCTTGTATTAAATCCTTAATCAATATAAAGGAAAATTGACTTTTTATTTCCTTTTAGAATGGATTTACATTTACTCTTATTAGCTTTCTTTTATCCAGTCAAAAGTTAAATTTGATTCACAACAGGATTCATAGGATTATATAACAAAACTTTTGACATAAATTTCTTGGAACATATTATCTTATTACTCATTCTTTCCTCAACGTTGAAAATAATGGTATTGATCGAAAATTCTTTCTGTTATTTTTCTTTTTAGGCTATAGTTAATATCTTTGTTGAAATCTAAGGAATATTATTTGACAAAGGCGTATATTGAAGATAATGAATTTATTATAACTTCCTTAAAAATTTAAAACACAATTCCTTAAAAAGCCTAAGAGACCAAAATATACATGACCAACATGTTTTTCCTTACTTTGCTCTTGATTCTAGAATCCGTTGAGAATACTTCTTTAAATTATTGATAGCATTGAACTCATTTCCTTCCCGTGTGTTTTATTTTTCTCAAACTTCTTCACGAAACGCCTTTCTCATTTATAGCATACAACCTTAACTAAATTTTAATAAAATACAACGTTATGTATTGTTACAGTGTTACTAACAATGTACGATTGCCTTGTCATCTTTCTTTAAAAATGTGAGTTTTTATCTTGTAAATTTTCCATGAACCCTAAAATTTGTATTTTAAATACAATGTACTTCTTGGAAAGTACAAATGAATCAATCTGGAAAATCCAAATTGTTTACTGCAGCGGCAAAAAAAAATCAATGACTGATCAATGTTATTTTTGATTATAAGTTATAACACGATACAACAAGAATGCAAAGGAAGAAGAAGAATTACAAGAAACGGAAGGTTTTGTTTAACAAAAAGTGTCAAGGTGAACTAGAAATGAATTTAATGAAAAATATTATTCAAGTCTTTTCTCATTCTCAATTTCAATGGTAATGAGTTCCGAATTAACAATAAGCCTAATAATAATCTGTGAAAAAATAAACATTATTCATTATTGAATTCTTAATGTGTGATTAGTATTGTTTTGTTACCATTCGTGTAAACATGACCAATTTGCTGGTAGTCATTACTTTTGTTTTCGCAATTATTGGTCTTGTTTCCGGTGAAGATTCTTATACCCCAGAAGAACGTGTAGCTATTAAAGCCGTGAGTCTCGGAAATCAATTTATTTCTGAAAACATGCTAAAATCTAATTCAAAACAATTACTATAGTTTCGAGAACTTATAAAGGATGGTCTTACTCAAAATTATATGCACGAAAATAAATATCTCATAAGATGGCTTAGGGGTAAAAATTATTTTAACACTGAAAAATTATTTCGTAATTCCGGTAATTTATAATTTGTCTTTTTTTTTTACACAGCTCGTAATTTAAATCTGAAAGATGCAGAACAAATGATAAGAAGAGTATGACATAATTAACTGGAATAGATTAAGTATTTTTTCATTTTGATTTTTTTAATTTCATAGAATTTTGCATGGAGAAAAGAATACAAGCTCGATAATATCTTAAGTGAAGATTGGTCACAGTATGAAATTGCATATCCATTTAACTTTAGGCTTAGAGATCACGAAGGACGACCTGGTAAACACAAATTATAAACCCTGTTAACTAGGGGTGAAATAAAGTAGCGAAAGCAACCGTGATCCCCGTCCGTCACTGAATTGGTTAATACTTAACATAATTTTCGTTAAGCCGGAAGGAAAGAACACGGAGGGCTGAAACTCATTAGCATTTTCAGACTTGATTTTCCTTCCCATGAAAGTAGATACCAAAAACGTGTGATATCAAGAAAATTTGCTTACGGACAGACGGTCGAATAGGTCACATAAAGTAGTTTTCGCTACTTAATGCTGGGATCAAAAACCTTGTTTTCATGATGTGATGATGATCATGTTTTTAATTACAGCACTCTCAACAAGGCTGGGAAAAATCAACATCCGGAATCTTATTATAAGTGGACAGCGTGAAAGAATAAGACGGTACCTCATTTATGGCCTTGAAAGAGCAATTTTTAATATTCATAAAGTTTCAAATGAAACTGGGAAAGAATTTATTGGTACTCATTTGTTATTCAATATGGCCGGTTATGATCTCCGCACTCACTCTTGTTTTCAATGTAAGTACATAATTTATTCTTCATAATAGTGTTATCATACTTTGCCGGAGAAAGTACTTCACTTGAGTTGATGAAAGTTATACACTTACAATCTCTAAATAAAAAACAACGCTACAAGAACTTATAATCAAATTCAACTCTTGTTTTTAGCAATTGTAGAAGCATATTAATAAATTGAAATGAATTTTTTAAAATTTTATATCAATTACACAGGTATAACTGGATGGATAAACTTAGTAAACAATTATGAAAGCTACTTTCCAAATGCAGCTGAAACTGTGATTGTAGTAAATAGTAAGTTCAACTTTGAATTTAAGCTTCTAAAGTCTTAAAGTATGAAAAACTTATTCAATGTCTTTATTTCATATAATAGCCCCAAGAATTTTCGAAACTTTATACTCAATATTAAGAGTTTTGGGCTCTACTCGTTCTCAAGAAGTGGTTAGATTATATGGTCTCAACAAAGCAGAATGGAAAACAGAACTGCTTAAAATTTACCCCGAGGATCAACTCACACCAGAATTCGGTGGAACATTTAAATTTTAGCTTCTTACCATCAAATTTAACTAAACCACAATTGTACCCAAGAGAAAAATAAAGTAAAATTACTTCCAATTCACACGCAAGAAATGAAATGCTGCGAAACCTTAAACGAATCCTCAAAGAAAGTTTTCTTACGTGGAGAAAATATTAAATGCCAAGTCTGGTTTTGGTGCGATAGAGAAAGAGTAAACATTGTGAAACATAAGATTGTATGGTTGTGTAAGAAGAACATTGGGAAACAATTACGGTTTCTCTTTGGACATATCGATAAACTGACCAAGACGTCAAGGTTTCCGTCGTAAAAGGCGACATTAGAGGATTAGGGAAAGAGAGAGCTCTTACAAAAAAAGCCTCATACACTTTTTTCTTCGCGGTGAAAGCGTAATCTCCATTTCATTCCTTTCACTTCTTGATTTCCAATGCTTCCATTTTTCCCGACTGGAAATGTTCCTATAAACTGATTTTATTTCTGTAATAAAAATCCTTTAAGCCTATTTTTCTTACTTTGCTTGTAAGTTCTTGGAAGTAAAACTTGAAATGCGATGAGGTTGGAGACAGGAGGATAGGAAAAAGTAAGACCATGATACGTCGTCGATGATTGGGAAGACATGGTAGTCAAAATTGAAACCCATAACAAAAAACCATTTTCAAGGTATTATTGTAATTTAGTTTTATAAAATGACCCTGATTTTCATTCTTATACCAAAAAGGAGAAAAAGTCTTTAAGAGATTTGAATCCGATTTGCAGCTATTCGTGAATGATTTACTACAAATTGGATAAAAGAATTCTAAAGATTTTTTTTCCTTTTTCGTAGTAGCGTAAAATCGCGAATTCGTTGACACTGACGGATCTATTAAACTAAAATAGATTTTAAAATATCTTAAATTCTTTCACGAAACTCAAGAATTGTTTAAAATTGATACTGTTAAATTTAATTTTGAAAGCACACATGGTGCTTTTTATTGTCAGTGATGAAACTCTAAGAGAATTCATGGGTGTAAAAAGGAGAAAGTTGGAAATGATTAGGAAATTCTCGATCCTCCAATCCTCATAAATCTCTTGTCTACTTACTTTGGTTGGAAAAGTGGGATGCAGAGGACTGAGTTGGAATGATTAAAATTCCAGTCACAAAACTAAAGTGGAGAAATCATTGTAAACTACTTTTACTCCATCTAAACATTAGAAAAAGAAAATAAGAAAAATCGTGTAGTGAAAGCTTGCTTTCTCCACCGCTAGAGAGAAACTCTCTTCTTTCGAAAACTTTTGATCTCACTCTAGACTGGGCTTAGAGTTTCCAGAGTTTTCCTCCTTTTAACTTTATGTCAAGGTCAATTTTAAAATATATTTTTATCAAGGGAAAAACTACAAAAACAAGGGTAAGTTTTGTTTTATGGAAAATAGTAAAAATGTTGAATTCTAAATAACGAAAAACCGTTGGTGATAAAAGAGTCCCGTGTAAGTAACCAATCACTCGCAAGGCGACCCCATGGAAAACTCCTTTTCAACTTACATCCAATCTCACTTAATTACGAACTTTCACTTCCTATTTCCCTTGAGTCCTTTCGTCCTACCCTCAATGCACAAACCAATTATGCCAGTTAGATACTCTAAGCAAAGAACGAAATAAGAAGTATCAATTCTTAAAGAGAAAAGGAAATCATCTTGGGAGTGATAATAGAATTTGAAGAGGTACTTTCTCTCCATGTCATTCTTCTCTCTCTTCAAAACAACAATTTAATAACTTAATCATAATATCCTTTCTCCATGTCACTTCCAGATGGTAACATCTTTTAATTCCATAAGAATGGTGATGGCAAACAACAGGAAATTAATTATTTCCCAAAGTTTCTTCTTTTCTTTTCTAATGATTCGCAATGGTTTCATTTGTATTCAGAAAATCAAATTTTCAACTTCTCTAACAATACGCCTCAACTTTAACTTTCCTTTTTACCTTAAAACTTCATCTCACTTTTGCCACAACTTTCTCTCAAGAAAAGAAGACAAGAAACTCTTAACTCTCTTTCTTTCTACCTTCCAAAGGTAGGTAAAAACAAGGGACATAAATTGGAACTGTATACCATACCATGACTAAAACTTAAAAAAAAATACGGTTATATAATTAAATAACAGATGCACTTTATTACTTCAACCTTATACACTTTCTCATCTCATACTTTAAAACCTTCCTTTTCATATTCCGTGTCTTTGTTAACTTCATCATTTTTTAACAAATGCATACTTTCTTCGAATGAAAAATCTTAATAATACATTACGTTTAAAGTGTAATTCTAGTTTTTAAAACGAAATACTATTTGGATACAGAATTAAAAATTCATAACAAATTCCGAATTAAACAGTATCTAACTAGACAAAGATTGCAAACGAGCAATGCAATGGAACTCGAACTCATACTGGAAGATTAACAGTTTCTTTTTCAATTTGTCCCTTGCACTGATGATATGAGTTTTTAAATCCGCTTACGATTTGTACTCACCACCTCTTCACACGCTGTTCCTCACTCAAATAAACTTATCTCAGGCATGGAGAAAGTAAAATATATCTGAAAATCCTTCTTACTTCACCACTACTTAGTATGTACTGACTGAGCAATCAATTGAATTTACGTGTATTTGAGAATATGCTATTCATTGAATCTAGATTTTAGATTCACTTGTTTTAGAGTCCAGAAAGAGAGAGATTGGAGATAAAGCCGATTATGGTTTTCTTTTAGTAAATAAAATACTAAAATAGTCTTATTTACTTGAATCCTTTTCTATAAAAAATTGTACTTTCCAATTTGACGGATACGTTATGGTAGTTAAGTATTTTGTGTATGAGTACAAAGAAAAAGTTTTCTCAGTTTTCATTAAAAAAATTTTTTAAGAAGATTCAAGGATAATGTTTGGAAACGAGTAAAAATGTTAAGTTTTCTTTCATTTAAACTTATTTATGGTAAAAGCAATCAGTTTTTATAATTCCTCGACGTTGAAAAAAATATGAGTAATCTGTAGAAAAAGAAAAATGTTTCGGGATTTTTTCATTATCTTTCGAATCTTTTTAAATTTCTTCGCTTGAATTCCATCTTGTTCTTAGAGTATTAGCTATGCTTAATGAGAAAAGCCCTGTAGTGATTTTTTTCAATCTTGAGCAAAGTAAAGTATAAAGTATCTACACGTAAATAATGAAAATGAAACTTTTTCTTTAGAAGTTTATATACTGTTCGGATATGGATATGAAGAGAAGAAGTAAATTAATTCCAATTCCATTTTTAATATTTTTCTGGTTTTATTAAAACAATGGAAAGCATAAATGCAATACATTGAAAAAATCTTTATAAGAAGAATCCATCATCAGGAAAGGTGAAATTTTGATAAGCTTGGCAATGGCAATACTAAAGATTTTAATTCTGAATAGAACGAAATAGAAGCCAAAATCTTTTATAGATTTACCATTAGCTTTCACACCAAACTAAACCAAACTTCTTGGATTTCATCGTCTAACGTAACGACCTTAACGAGGAGACAGTTTTCAAACAATCGAAATGACTTTCTTTTCATTCTAGGATTGAAGTTTTTGGCTCTCGTAAAAGCAATTGAATCGAATCCAGCTAGCTCTCTGATTATCTATTGGAACTGAAAACTTTTGTTGTGAAACCTTGATAAGCGACTCATCCAATTGTATTTCAGACCATTTCATTACTTTCTCTTCTATTCTTTACTAGGAAATGGGAAACGGAGGACATAATTACCTCATCTTGAATCAACGAAGTGGAACCCTGGACATCACAAAACGGGTTTATTACGAAAAGACTCAAACACGAGCACACATTTTATGAGCTCTTTCCTGGAATTCCGACTTTTACTACCATCCCAGTCATCATCTATCTAAACAAATCAAGCCACGTTTTTGTCGCCCTCACGGTGGTGGTTTTCCAAAGGAAAAGATATGCAACCTCAAAGTTTCACTTAAACACCTCACCATTCTTCCGTTGTAACAGTGTTTATGAACCCTTAGGGTTGGTAGATTTTAAGTTGCTCCAGTTAAATGGAATTATCTAGCATTCGTGAGGAATTACATGCTACCCTTTCTTCATCAAGAAGGGGTGTATGTCTCTATTTATGTTTATTCTTTTTAGTTTTTCCACCACCAAAGCTCAAGCAATTCCATTCTCAAGTTGCCACCAATCCAATTTAACGTAATTGGATATTTCGGTAGAAGTGAATATCTGTAGAATCCATTATGTCACATCACAACTCAGAGGATAACTGAGGCATTGAGAATCCCTGTATATAAGATCTAGTATTCAAATATAGTCCCTTAATCGAAGCCCTCGAGTCATCACCATCAATTCACATTCACATAACAATAAATTGAACCTGTCACAAGGCGTCGATAGAAAAAAGCTCACTCAGTTTCATTTTCAGATTTGCATTATTACATTCCAAACCAATTTGAGAAAAAAGAATCTTAAATCAACTTTAACTTGACAATGATTTCAAATGAAGGATCAATAAGTTCTGATCCGTTCGACGTCTTATATATAGCTATTATTTTTTATATCTCTAATATTACATAAAAACCAAAATATCAGCTCATACTCCTTTTAAAAATTCACAACACTATAAAAAGTGTATAAGGTGTCGATTTTCTTAGATTCAGACTTCCATTGATTTCTTTCTTTTGTAAGAATTTAGAAGTTTTCCTATACGAGTTTATTCAGATTTAAATTCAAAAGAGTAGAAAAGTAGTGTAAAAAGAAAGAGAGATTTATGAATGTTTAGTTTACTCATGTTGTTTTCTGTGGTTGGGACTCTATACTGTGAAGTCTAAATTCTTTTGAGATCGAGATGAAAGCAAGGTTTTCTCTTTCTGAATGAATTCTTCCCATATCAGTTTCCGCTTTGCGTTTTTAAAGGAACAAGTGAGGAAGTAAAGAGAAAGCGAAGCGAAAGCACTCTTTCCCGTGGGAATCCTTTTCCTTCCCTGACAGTGTTCAAATATTCCACTACTTACACTGAGAAAATTCTAAGTTAACAAGACACACATTTACAAGGACTGTCGTTTCATAGTGTCTTCATGCTTCGTCTGTACTCTATACTCTATTTGTCTCAAGGCGACTCCAAAATACACCGTCGCATCTTACAATTCCTTAATACGCATTCATGTTAGTAGTAAATTAAGTAATTTAGAGTAAATGTTTTACTTCATTTCTAGTCAGATTAGAAAAATTTCAAATAATTCGCGTGCAATTGATTTTGATGTTGATATACTTTTTTTTATCTACATTACAAAAAAAAAGAAAGAAAGAAATCTTTCAAATCTTTCTTTATAACTACAAAGTAAGGCAGGCGTTTTATAGTTTGTAATTATTACAAAATCGAAGGATAGTCTGAAAGTAGTTCAATCAATTTAAAGTGTTTCTCGACATAAGTGATTGGAAAAGTTTTCAGAAAGTGATCAAATCTAAAAATTACAATGAAAGAATCCTCCATTCTTTTTGTATTTCAAATATCTTATACAGATATTTAAGTCTACCCCACCAATAATAAAGGCTCGATTTATTTTCTTTTTTGATCTTTCACCGTCAGATAAAACTGAGTTGAGTTTATTAGAAAGGAAAGGAGTGTTTTAAGATCCTATTTTCCTTTCAGAATAGCATCCGCCTGACATACTTTCACTCTCATTGAGAAAGAAGACGAAGAAGGAAGAAGAACGGGCCTCTCTCTCTTCGAGGCGTCATTTATTATATCATTCCGTCTTTTCTCTCCTGTCTCTCATTGCCGCTGGTAACTCTCCACTTACTTCCTTTTCTTAAGCACTTTCTCTTTCAGGAAAATAAAAATCCAAAACTTTCTTCTCATCTGCTTCTTCTAACTTTTACCGTTTTTCTTTCCACACCTCCCTTCTTTACCCTCTTCTCATAATCTGTTTCAATTTCTGTCATATCTGGGAATTAATGGGAGAAGGCTTAAAGAACGAAGAGAAATTGATTAATGGGCCTTTTTTGTGGAGATCATCTTCCTCTTGTGACTTACAAAATGTCAGAAGTCGATAAATCAATTGATAATCCTATTTATCACACTGTTTATACAAGGTTGACACTTAACATCCTAGCTTAGATCATTTTTAAAACTTTCTACAAAAACTTTTTAGAAGAGAAAAAAAAAATCTCCAATGGGTATAAAATGTGATTAAAAATATAATTAGAAATGAGAATTGGGATTTCAAAACTCAAATCTTATTTTATTTCTAACAACTTGTTGAGAAAAGGAAAGAGACATCTATATTCATGAGAAAATTGTCCTTTGTCCTTAGTAAAAAGAAAGTGGAAATGTTGAGAAAGTGTCCACATCACCACAATCAATCCTTAAAGTTTTACTCTTAATAATAATAGGAATAGGAATAGGCTGAGGATAAGATAAGAGAAAGTGAGAGAAAGAAAATCAGAGTGAGAATTTTGTAAGAGTCTTGACCCGTGGTGAATATCAATAGACTTTTACAACCGAGTCAGAGACACGACTAGGAAAATGAATGAGAAGTTATATTTACTTTCTTTTTGGAAGGAAAAGAAAAGTAGCTTCATCTCATTCATTCTTACGTACTTACACGACACGAAGCTACGGAACGTTTTATACGTGGAATGGTTTGAACCATGGATTTTGTCTTTTAGCTCTACAGTTTGAAAAAATCCTTTTAAACACCGGCTTTACTTTCTTCATCTATCGATTCTTGCTTCCTTGGTTTTTCTTTGGGGAGATTTCTTTTACCTACTCCTATGCTATTATCTGTAGTTTGCCGCAGGTCACTTTACCACAATCTATGTGAGAGTAGGTTACTGCTCAAAATTCACTTCCGCCACTTTGTAGGGCTTATATTTTTTATCTTTAAATCATTCATTATGCATGCATAAAATAAGTTACAATTCTTATCATCATTTTTTGATTTTTCTACTATAAAGATTATTACCTTTTCTCTCTTCTTATTTCTATTTTAAGCTTGAATCTGTCTAAAATTCAATATTATCATACAATCTTACAAAGCTGTTTAGACAATGGCCAGCTTAACTTATCACACAAAGTATATTTTACTTAAATTTCAATATGTTTGACATTAAGTAAACAGATTGAAAGTCTTTAAAAAAGGTAATAACGTTGTAACGCTGTTTTTGCTTGTAAAAATAGAGTGGTATTATAAAAAGCAAACACACACGATATTATATTTTTGAAAGTTTAAATGCTAAAACTTATAATCTAATATTAAAAAAATTGTTAAAAATAATTGCAGCAGCTGTTAAATATTAGAATTAATTTGTAAAATGTAAAAATTAGAATAATAATTTTTTTTAAAAGACGAAATATTTTTTATGATACAAGCCACAAATGAACTAGAATCATAATATAATTAAAAACGTTTCTAGAGTTCTAGGTTTAATTTAGAATTAAATTAAATTCCAAGTAACTGGAATAATATAAATATAATTTAGAGATTGCCTACCACAGACTTCTTCTAACTTTCTCATCCCCGTCATTTCTTATCTTGGTAGAAAGAAGTGTTCTTTCTAAAGCTAAAAAGTGAAAGTTCATTATATCTTAAGAAAGTGAAAGATCCGTTCTCTTCTTGGACTCAATTGAGGCTGTGAAAGTAAGGAATAGATTATGTGTCTCTTGATAATAAGTTGGAAACCTTATTGTACAACCCCAGTAGCCCGACTTCGGGCTTAGGTCTTGGAAATAATTACAATTTCATGGAGTGGATTTTGTATACAAAAAAAAAACCATGCTAAAGTTCATAATATAAAAAAATTTGCGCCATAATTTCTTAATTTTAAAAAATCCATGCCATAATTTCTTAATTTAAAGAATCCATGTCATGGAATGGATT
>JAQGCN010000186.1:0-35916 GCA_034699725.1 Friesea truncata | reverse complement strand
TTATTTTGTCATTGGGTGAAGAAATAAATTGAGAAAAAAATCTATTTGAGAAAACTTGAGTGGTTTCTTCTTACTTCGACAACAATACTTTTTCTTTATTGAAAATATTTTTTATTTCATAGCATACGTACACACATTTTATTTACGCTGAATCTTCTTCTTTCAAACATTTTGAAAAATTCGAAGCAAAAATGAAATAAGCAAAAGAAATTTACAATAAAAATGCTAAGCGCAGAATAAAATCCGTTTAGAGTAAAGTATACAGTAATCTTATCAATGCATATTCAGCAGGCTATCCGAAAACGAGTTTTGAAAAAAGTCTTCAAAGAGATTTCATATCGAAAAACTAAATTATATTTTTTCTTTTCTTGAGTTTGGAAATGGGCTCGTTGGAGCGAAGAAGAAAATTCTGAAAAAAATCGAATAAAGTGTAGTCCGAACTGAAAGTGGAGGACTTTCTTTCTATTCTTATTCACAATTCCCTTCACTATCAAAGAGAAATGACTTTTCTCCATGCAAGCTCCTTCCTTCTCTCCTCCTTTCACTTTTACTTCCGTGTTGGACTCAAGTGAACTCTCTCGACTCAACTGTCGGTTTTGCGAAGGAGGCCAATTGAATCTGTCACTTTCTTTTGTAGATACGTAAACTCAGAATCTCTGTCATTTTCAATATAGCGTAGCTTTCTCTTTTAGAAGTAAAATTATCTGATTTGAATAGAGTCATTGTTTTTTGTTGTGAATGGTAAAAATAAGGAGTTAAGCTCTCTACCATGTTGTTTTTTAGAATTAATGCTTCATGTGTGTTAATCTTAAAGGATTGCTGAAAATGATCAGCTATATATTTAAGACAACTTTTGCACCACCATTATTATTGTTTCTATTGAATGAAATCACGCAGGAGTACTCTATCCCATTAAGATTCAATTTGAATTGTAGTCGCCTTCTGCATGCGACCCTGTCACCTTTTATTTATGTAGGAGTTTAAATTCTTAACAAAAGAACCAAACGTCCGGACTTTGAAAAGGTTAAGGTTTTCTTTTTGTCAAAATCAAAGAATAATGTATAGAACCAAAATCCAGCGTAGGAGGGTTTATAAGCAGAAAATGGCTGAAATCTTTTAATTGAGTCACAACCAAACAAATCCATCCAAGTGAATTTAAATCACCACCCTTTTCCCTATAACGTCAAATCCAAGAAATTAAGATCCCAGAATTTTAAATTCTAACCTTTTAAGATTATGTGAAAAACGTCTAGTGGAGACCATGTGTTAACATAAACGGGTTTTAAGTGCTGTAAGATTTATGTGTTGAGATCTCTGATCTCCAATACACTCACTCGAGTCGAGTGGTCAAGGACTATAGTCAGTCCATGTTACTCAAGACAGAGTTTGCAAGATGCGTTTTAGATGCAAAACTAAGGGGAAATAAAATCTTTAGCTTTATTTCGTATTAACTCCAGCTCTATTTCCATTGCAGCGACTATTTCTCGTATTTTTATTCCGTTGCAGCTGACGAAGGACTTAGAAATTCTCTTCTTAGGATTAAGAATTAAATTCTGGAGAGTGCGTGGAAGGATCTGAATTACGGAGTATGTCATCTTTAGGCAGAGTAGATGAGGATGAGGAAGGTCGATGAAGGCTTTCCCTTTATGATGAAGTTTCTCCAAGTGTCGAATATAATTAAAGAAAAAAGAAAAGAGCTTTCTCCTTGCGTAATGTAACGATTTCTCTTAAGCCCCTACTCTGACCGGTCTGATCTCTTCACATTTTTTCTAATCTGAAGAACAGAAGAGTGTTCAGACTCTAACTTTAACTCTCGTATACTTACTTACTATACAGAAGAGAAAGAAAATCAATCGATATGGAGTGTCGGGGGAGGTCAATTGACTCTACACTCGGTGGTTCTTTGATGATTTTTGCTTCTCTCCCTACTTTTATTTTTTCCGTAAAGGGAAATTGGTGAAAAAGGGAGAGAATTTTTGTCCAAAAAATGGAAATACCTCAGTCGATTATGTCAACGTGAGATTTAGTTCGACTTGGGAGCTGGGTAATGATGACGATGTGACTCCTCGTCGTTACAGTCATTACAGTAGTACACCCTCTCTCTCCCAATTTTATGTCCCAAAGGAAGAAGCGACGTCAAGTTTTATATTTTCCACTCAACTGATCCGTGTAATTAAAAAAGTATAATTATTTTATTTCATTGAATTTATAAAGTGATACTAACTTCTAGGTTAACTTCATACCTACAGTTTTCGCAATATAAACTTTGACCTAGGGTTTGTTCTTGTATTGTCTCATTTTAAATACATGCCTACATGAAAATTATTAAATTTGATTTCGCAAAAAAAATCGTAAACGCCAAAAATTATTTTACTACTTTTTGAAAAGTAGAATTGCAGAAGGAGACTTTGAACTTAAACATGCAAATGTTAGTTTCAACTTTTCAATCCCATTGTTTTATGATTCAAGATAATAAAACATGCAAATTCGAGCAGAACAATAAGTTGTTCAGAAGTTGAATTCGACATTTCAACAACACAAAGCGGTGGTTAAAACCCTTTCATTATAAATATAACAATCCAAGAATTATTATTTGCATTGTTCTTGAGAATTGCCAAATTGCAAGAATCCACACACGGCATCTGCGAATCGTTGATCTTTGGCAACTGTAATTTTTGAATTCCATTCTAAGCCATGTGGAAACGAAATTTAAGCGGAAGAAGGGCAGAAGGACAAAATTGAAGGGTAGCCACTTTGAAATATGATTACGGCTTCCAAGTTTTAAAATGTAAAATATTCATGAAGATCTCTCCTTCGTGTCCGTATGTATGCATGTATCCTAATAATTTACGGTTTCTAGGAAATTTGTTATGATGGAGGGAGTCTGGTTGGTCCTTACCTTCCTTAACTGAAACCACTCACTCACTCTAAGGGTCTAACCTTGAAAAAGGGTCTCTTTTTCTACAAAACAAAGACTAAGCATAAGATTCTTTTACATTAGTATGCAAAAGGAGCATTTTTGGGTAGATCAGTTAAAGCTTTAGTAATTTAGGACAAAGACGGACATGTGGGAAACGCATATAATTAACACCAGTCTGGCAGATTTTTTCTACTCAATTCCTGGAAAAAATAAAGGGAGGATTTTTTTTTTGGGGGAAGATTAATGCTCCGGTTACTAAGGATAATAATAATGATGATGATGACAAAAAAAGAAGGGAAAGATGACGAATTCAGCAATTTCGACCCTTATTTGCATTGGTACCTTATTTGCATCCACAAAATCTCTTCCTCAATACAATATTCAAGGATGACTAAACAATCTCAAATGAAGTCCATCCATTCCTCGTCCTCGCTAAAGATGCAAAACTTTTAAGAGAAGGGGAATCCCATTGTTTACATAAAATTTCCTTTCTCCAAAGAGAAAAAACAAGGGAGAGTTTTTTTCTTTTTCTACTCGCCTGTGGACAAGATTTCCTTTGGATGTTTCTTGAGAGTAGAGTAGTGTGATGATACCCGGGTTTCCTCGGTTGACCACTCTTTTAAGTAGAGGATGAATGAAGATGGAGTATATACACTGTAATATGGGGAGGATAGACAGAAAGGTGCCCGCATTCATTCCTTATTTTCAAATCCTTCAAAGATGACAATGTTTTATGCATTTTCTCTTATTTCGGTTTCCTTGAATAAAAAGGAAAGAGATTCACTCAGTACTGTGTGTGGACTCTCTTTTTATTTGCTTCCTTTCAAACATTTCCAATTTTCCTGAAACGACCTTTTTTCATCCAAAGGTCCTATTTTCGTATTCTCTCTGAATGTAAATTCTTTCTTAGTTTACCTATGCACAGACCCGAAAAAGAAGAAGATCAGAGTAGAGTAGCATCTTTTACCAATTCTAATTCTTCCATTTTCAAATGTTTATCCAATGGATTCAATTTTCATTTTCATGGACTTAGAAATTAGAGTGGATACAAATAGCAAATTTTCAACGAAAGATTTTTGTTTGTACAAATAAAGAAAATACTTTTTTACGAATTAAAATAAAAAAAATCCCATTGCTTCATTTAGTAATGTTCAATAAATGAAAAAAAACTTGCATAATTTTCTCTGTAGTGAGTACTAGCAATTTTTATCCGTTGACTATACTATAAACAAATTCTAAAGAAATGCAAATGAAGGATTCAAAGATGGTGATTGTGTCGTAATCTAAAAAAAAAGGGAAGTGTGATCAGTCCGTTGTATTGCGTATGCCTGTGTGAATTAATCGAGTCACAAAAAAGGGTTTAGAAGTTTTTTATTCATCAAAATCCATTTAAAATAGCCAATAAGGGTTGAGGAAGAAAGGGATCCAAAAGCGCGTTCGAGTTGTGTGTGTGCCAGCAGTCGAAATCAGAATCCTTTCATTCTGATTATGTATGAAGGAATACTTTAGGAAGGACCCCTTTTCTTTTCAATCCTTCCGATGATGAGAATGGTGGATCACACGCGAACTCGCATAAAAAGAAATGTAAATTGTGAATGGGTGCTAGACTGAAGACTGGATGTTGGTTGGTAATATATTTTATAGGACTTTTGTTCAAATAAGATAAGTATACTTATTCGTAGTTTGATTTTTTCTTTAAGAAATAAAATAAAGGGGTGCAAATTTCTAACTTCATTCAACTGCCAATCTTTCTCATAATTTTTTAAACAAAAACAGAGAGGTAGGGGGTATTATTAGCTATATCTAAAATATAGTTGTTTGATCCTTCAACGGAAAAAATACCTGAGAATAAGATCAAGTCATCAGTTCAGTATCACTCACTATTCCTGTTATTTGAGGTTTAAGTTCATGAACAAAGAATTCAATTCTCAAGGAGGCGATTCTAACGTTTAACCCCTTTGGAATTGAAAACCAAGGTTTATAATCTTGTTCTATCGCACTTTTTTCAATGCTTCAGTTTTTCAATTCTTGTCGTGTGACATAATGACATTGACACGATTGACGAAGAGAAAGAGGAAATAGAGACCTTTCTTTGGGAATTTAATTTTAATATCACATATAGTCTTCAGATTACATTTGCTATTCATTCTCACATATCTAAAAAGCATGGGTGGCTAAAAAAGGGTTTAGTTTTTTACATTTCAAAAGAACATTTAAAATGTAATTCGATTTTTAAATCCAAGAAACCATATTGCATTATTGGTCCTCTTGTATAATTCCCAACAGAATTTTCAATCCATGGGAAAGAATGACATATGGCATTCCTAAATTCTGATTGGATAATAAAATTTTCAACTTGGTAGGTTTGTTTCATTTAATATTCAAAATGGAGAAATCCAAAAAGATTGGTATAAATTAATAAACATGCGCAAGTCATTACATCGAAGTGAGGTCATTGTCCACTCCAACCCCCCCTCCCTTTATTTTACAAGACATATTTTCATTCTTCATTACAAGAATATAATTTCCCATTGGGAAGTTAAGAAAGAGAAAAATAATAATAAGAATGAAACGAAGCATTAAATGAATATGTCATTAACAGTTGCTGATTTTCCACCTGGATTAATTTTATGACACAAGGCAGGACGCAGGAGAAGGGGAAGCACAGAAGAGCTGAGATTTAGAAATATATCGTGTATTGGAATATAAAATCAGAAGCGTAGGTGTATATGAACATAAAAATGAAACATACAAAAAATTTCCTTAATAAAATTCAGGATTGCATAAAGAGGGATTTCAAAGGAAGATATTTCGGAAGTTTTGGACTTTACGTCCATTCAAAAAGTTGGTTGGAGGGGAATTTGTGGGTCTAACATGTGTCCAGTTTTTCCTGATATCCCTACATTTACCAAAAAAAAGATGTCCCAAGAGACCACTATATTAAGAGATAGAGTCCCAAAAGAGATCTACATTGTAATACATTTGTATCCCCGAATGTTTCTTACATATGAATGAATATATAAGTTCTTCCTAAAAAACTCGAAGCCTTACAAACAAAGTCTAAGAGACTTGAAAATCCATTTTGCTTTCTCCAAAGTTTCAATAGGGATCCATTTCAATGATCCATCCATCCATTTTAGTAGGACATCATGAATCTCAATGTCCATTCTTAAAACTTTTGGGATTTTTAAGGTATAGCTAGAGGTAGAGGGGGATTTTTTAGGACTTTTTGGTTTTTGTTATTGTTGGACTTAAAAATATTTATTAAAAAGGAAAAATGTAGATTTTCGTCTCTGATTTCATAAATGTTGAACCCTTGGAGAGAAATAAAATGAAAAAGATTCCAAATAAAATGATGGATTGATTGTAAAGTGAGCATTCTGTAGTCGACCTGAGTCGTGTAGTATAATTTTGAACCCCTACTAAATCCAATACTTTTTATTTACTATTTCAACTTAAAAATCATAATATAATGCTCATGTGACCGTGATGATGAAGATGATCTACAGGTATAAAATTACGTGTGAAAGTTCATTAACCTTCCTGTGGAATATATGAAAGAGCCACTAATCAGAAAAACCTTGGTCAAGGTTTGTGGGTCCAACTTCCTGTTTTTCAATCTTTTCCTTAAAAAATATCAGGATCTGACGTATAAATATAAATTCAAGTTATGAGAAAATTAACTTTTGTATTATCATAAGTAGCTCTATACTTCATTTCTTGTCAACACCACAGGTTCTAAAAATCTCTTCCAATTTTATTGTAAAGAACTTCGTCCCCTATTGTGACGTCGAGGGAAAGAATAGAGCTACCCCACTGAGGCTTTCCGCAAAAATTCTTAAAAAGATCTTTTTAGATTTTTGGATCCTTCCGATCTGTTGCGCTCATTCCTTAACTCTTTCATCATTCATCAACCTCTTGACTACCTTTGAATATCCATAGAATCAAAAATCTCTCTTTTGAACCTTAAAACTTTCTTTTCAATTTTTTGATACATGTTTCAACCACAGCTCAGCTCAAATGAATGATAACTCTTTTGATAGAGATGCGATGAGCTCCTTAAGAAGAGCCACTTGATACTATTTTAGAAAATCATAGAAGCATAATGGAGAAATAGTTTAGAAAATCCATAAATCACTTGATTTGTGGATTTGGAAAAAGCAGGTAAAAGGGATTATAAGTATCTTCCCGAATGCTTATTAAATAAAAGTCTCGTTTATATCAATCAAGCTTTTGGAACGAATAGTGTTGTTGCTGCGATGATGTAATAAAGGAATTGTCAGCTGGCTTTCACTCGTTCTCTCTGAAAATAAAGGAATTCATCCATTATCCACTTTTTATTCCTATGTCATTATTTTCTCTCTGATGCTCCCTCAATTAAGGGCTAATGAGCGCACACACGACATTGTGGCTGTCAAAGCGGAATATGGATGGATGTGCTGATGATGAGGGCTGAAACGTGTGCTTGCATGATGAACCCCCTGTTCTGATTGGTTATCTAAACGATTTATGCCCATTAATTAGAAACCGAGAAAGCACTCGTTTAATCAAAGGGGAAGGGTTTACGAATAGCGAAAGAGTAAGAAACGATCTTTCACCTCATTGGTCCAACCCTTTCTCCCTTATTTGACTACGTAATTTTTTGTGACTAAAGAAAGGGTTTACATAATGCATGCATGCTAGGAAACGGATAAGCATATGTGTGAATACAAAGTAAAAAAGGTGTCAACATAATGAGGGCCTACCGTCGTCATCCTCATCGTCACGCAAAAAATAAGAACTGGAAGGAAGAAGGGTTAACGACTGTAACGCGTGCTTTTGTAGTGATGTATTTTTTTCTTAACATCTTGTAGAAATAGAAGAGTTAAAAAGGGTGACAGCAAGCCAGCCGTTGAGCTTAGCTTAAGGATTCGTTTAAGGAGAGCCCTTAGAGCATTGAAGGGAGATTCCATTATGAATCTAAGGATTTCCCTTTCAATAATACGTATCGTATCTACACGCAAGGATTTTTTATTATCATAAGGTTCCACCCGGTCCAAAAAAGCTACACTCCGAATTTTTGGTTACTCATTTGCATCTTAATGGTTAAGGGGTCGACTTTTTTACTTACTTTGAACAAGGCCCAAAGACAGGATTTCGGGGGACAGACTTTTGAACCGAGGGAGGCCCACGTTGACTACTAAAATGTTATGATTATCATCTCTAGGACCCCTGGTAGTAGTCCTTATTTTCATAATTTTTTGAATCATTCAACATTTTGAATTTGAGTAAGAAAGAAGTGAAGTATAAAAATCGAGCTATTAAATTTTGTTACACTTTCCCTTGAGAAAATTAATTTTAAGTGCAAAGGAATTCCAAAGAGTTTAGATGAATTAAATTCAGGAAACGTATCAAATTAAATAAACTGTGTTTTGTAAAGTGTCTCCTGTTCTTAGAAATGGGTCCAAGATAATTACAACTGTATGCTAACTGCAGTGGGATTTAGAAAAGTTTTCTCCCTTGCGTTTTGCATTAGTGAAAGTTAGAGAAAGAGTAATGATGAAAATGAATGTGGTGAGGCAGAGATATGGAGGAATACAAGGTAGACGCTAATTACTCCCTTGTTTAATTAAACCAAGTATTCTTTGAGCAAAATTGTGAATTGAGACATAATAACTAATTGTGTGCTTTTGTTTTATTTTTGCAGCAGAACCTCTGAAACGATTGGAAAGAAGCTTAAATTCACCAGCTACAGGTTGGTACTTTTTACTTTCTTTTCTAAACTTTCTTCACTACAAACCACCCTCTTTATATCATAATATTCGTTGGGGATTGAGATGATTTTCCATATCATGCATGAGTACTCAGTTTGATACATTTTTGATAGTCTAATGTTACACTAGTAAGAAATGAACCCCTCCTCGTCTTCTCTGATAAAATCATCCTTACATGATTGATGCCTAGGGAAACATATGTGAACTTTTTGACCGAGCTGTGCTCTACAATTTTAGGGGAAAGTTCCATTTTTTCCTCCAAATTTAGCATCTGATGCATATGCATACATGTGTTGCATAATAGGATGAAATTCAGAATATTTTTTAAGCATTTGTCCAATAGACCTTATTTTATTCTCCCAAAGAGATTTTTACTGTAAAACTTTCACAATGAAAATAAAAATATCCCTTAGAATGAATCGTCGTCGACTGTGACAAAAAAAATGGATATTTACATATTCAGAATAGGGAAGCCTTCATATTAAGCCATGGTCTTTTATTATTTAGGGAAAAAGTCCCCATTTCTATTATTCTTATGAGTGTTTGAGGATCTGTGAAAATTGAATAGAAAATAAGAAGAAAAAAATCGTTCCATCTGTGTCTCTTCCCTTGCATAATTCTCTTTCATTCATTCATTTTTTTGAGTAGAAAAAGTAAACAGTGTACCTTTTTCATTTGAATTGCAGAATTTTTCTACATTTCATGTCATGACTGATCTATTTAAGAGCCTCATCCATCTTTTTCCTGTCAGGTCCAGAACCTAAAAACGCATAGATTAGAACCAAATTTTCACTCAAAAACGAGCAGGGAAGGTTAAGGACACACTTGAGAACAATGAAATTGATGGCCGGCGAGAAAAAAAAACTGCGTGCATGATGTGAATTCAAATACAGGGATTCACATTTTCAATACTTAATCTCCACATTTTCGCTTTCACGAAGCAATTAGTGCGGATGTCCGTCTGAATTCAAAAAGCATTAATCAAAAATAAGCCGCTTAAAAATTTTTATAACTAAAAAAATATTTATTATTTTATTACATAAATAGTTGAAGTGTTTGTTTTATTTTTAAAAATGTGTCCTATATTTGTTGTTTCAAGAGTGAAAGATGAAAGAGTGAAAGTTCTAAAATGAAAGGGTTGATGGTTGAATGAAGATTTATGTAAAGAGGTGTGTCTGATGATGATAGGATGAGACAATTTAAAGGGGAGTATGATGTTATCATGCAAGGAAAATGTTTAGGGTATTATATGCAAATGGTGATGATGATGATCAAGAGGGTTTTTGTAGTCTCATAATAAAAAAGAAAGGGTTGATCTTCGGTTTTTTACATGAAAGGAGGTGGGGACATGAATATTTAAGGACAGTCCAATGAGAAGAGCAATTTAAATAACCCTTTATACCTTACCTTGTTGTGCGTGTGTGTCTTCTATTCAATGATTTAAATTTGGAAAGGCATTGGTTGGGCAACGAGCTCGCATAACGCATATATATCTAATTTAATGAGCTTTAAGTGTATATTTGATAAAAGATTCAAGTCTAAAGGGAAGGAGAAAGGACGAAAGGAAGGGTTGTTCCAAAGGGGTTGGATTCAATTTTTTATTCACATTTTATCCATATCCAAATGAGGGTGAGAATAAAAAAATAAAATCTTTAGCTTCACTATTTAAAACTCATCTTCTTCTTTTTAAATTGTTCATCACCCTAAATTGATTTAATTTTTGTAAACAAAATTTTTCCCTTTTACTTTCTTGAGGAAAAAATGAGAAATGGAAATTTTCTCTTTTTGCAATGCCAACTTCGTAAATTATATTTTTTTCAAGAAACTTGAAAAATCAAATATTGATTTGTAGGAATTAACCACCTAAAATAAAGCATAGATGTTTTTAACTATTTTTCTTAAATATTAAATTTTTGAAGGTTTTTCCTAATTGATTCATTGTCATTATAGGAAATTTAATAAATGTTTATGAGCATATAAAATTATATTTTTCATCAAAACTATATTCGCCTATAAAATATTGATGCTTATTTTAAAATATTAATATATGCGTACTAGACTATACAAATTTCAACTGCTGCTGCTCCTTGAAGGGTTCCTTTTTATTGAAGTTGAATTGAATAGAATATTTGCTCAGTATAAAAAAATTAAAATGATGGGTTTGAATGATATCAAAGAAATCCTAAGGATTAAGTTCCACCAGTGCGAGTAGTAAGTGGTAGACCAGAGGTCGTATGCTCAACCTCACCTTGGCAATGCATCTCTTATTGCATAAAAGGTATTACCAGAAGCCGGGATCAGCGTCATCAACCTAATCATCTTCTTTTTTTTCACCCTAGCCCTTGAATTAATGGTTTTTAACCGGTTACCAGTCAACTGTAAATATGTACGTACACTACAAAAAATATTTTGTTATTGTCAACCCCTTCCCTCGTGCGTGGAAGGCATCAGGTTTAAAACTATTTATCATATTTCTGCATTTTTTATGTTCATTCTATTTGTTCAGACTATAAGGTTAAGTACACACTCTTTGCATCTCTACCCAACCGACCTATTCTTTAATTTAATCCATCCATAGGACCAAAAAAGGACTCGTTTCAAATTTTAAAATAGGCCCTGCATGTGTCTCTTCCCCCTTTTTTTGTTATTAATATTTTTAAATTTATTATTCCAATAATTCCTAAATGCTAATACATCATCCATCTTTCGCCATAAAATCTATTGTTGTTGATGTTTCAAACTTTAACATGAGGCTATTTTCAACTTTTTTTTTGTTCTCACAAAGTTATTCAATTATAAAATAATCATTTTAATGATAAAATTCTTTTTTGTTACTTTTTTAAAACTGATTTGTTAACTTTTAACTATTGTATATTTATTTAGAACACGTAAATTTTTTCTATTTCAATACCATAAAATAGCAGTAGCAGCTTGGGAAGAGATTTCAAAGGATTTTCATGAAGCATGAAACTTATTTTCTCACCTGTATGAATTATTCTCGCATGAAAGCAGGAAATGAGAAAGTGAAAGACAGGGTTTTTAAATTGGAGTCCCTGGAATGAAAATCTACGCTTAAAATATTTATCCAAGAAATTGAAATTCCTTTCCTACAAATTGATTTGTAAAGGGAATTGAAGTAAATTGAAAAAAAAAAATATTGCGTAGGGGGTTTCTACCTGTTAAGCTACCACCAATTGTCCATCATATTTTTGGGTTTTATTCAGCTAACCGGGCATTTAGTTGAATGGGTAAGAAAAATAAAAAAAGGGTATCCTGAGACATGTCATGGGACGGATCATGATTATTTCTTGAATACTATACTGCGATATGGATGTATTCAGTTCGTTTTAAGGTAGAAATCCAAAGATTTCAACATGACAAGAAGAAAAAATTCTAAGGGAATAAATAAGTGCAGGTGGTGTTGAATAGATTTTGAAATTCAATAGGACTCCTTAAAAATTTTATTTTTTGAGAAAACTAAAATCTTAATAATATAAGAAGAACGCTGTTAAAAAGATGACTAGGCAAATTTAATTCCAGGGTTCATTTTGTAAACTGAATGATGATGATTTCAAATGACGAAATTGGAAGATGTGTCAATGAGATATCGTATACTCCTCCCCATTTGCTGACTCAACAGAAAGCTTTTAGCATAAAATCTTTCCCTTTGTCACCTTCATTCAAATTGAATCCAGGAGTACAATGGAATCTAGGGTCGGTCGTCCAGGAAAGAAGAATGAGAGGGAAATATCTTTAGATCTGTTATGGTGATTCTGAATTTTCTTCGATTAGATTCGAATGTGCAGTTAGGATGATAAAATATTCAATTCACATCCCATATGCAGCTATACCATACATATTTATACGAATCGTGAGTATGGATGCATGTAGAATGAGATGACCACTGCCTTTGCAGAACTTAGACTTTACGTTAGGGGGAAAGGAAGAAAGTGCCAATGGGAAAATAGATGGTAATAGAGAAAGGCAAAGGGAAAGAAATGAGAGCAGCGTTTTGATCCTTTCTCCCCTGTTGAGAGAGCTATGATTATAGCCATTAAGTCTCTTGTGTCCAGGGAAAATATATATTGATCGATTTCTTTCATTTTCTAGGTTTTTCTTCTCTAAAACTTGTATGGTCATTAAGATAGCTTTTAATACACATAATTCAGTTAATTTAAACTAAAAAAATTGACTTTAAATATAAACTTTTAAAGCATAAGAGTTAAGACTTCTTTTAATTCTGTTCGCAACATCCGTGTGGTAAATATCAACGATATGTGTTGCATCTAAACTAAAAATAAAATAATTATGCCAATGATAAACAAATAATGCTGTGAAATCTTGAGTCCTTTGCTGAAAGTGTTAAGATATTAACTTTTCTTGCTAAAAATTGGAGTTTGAATTAAATTGAATTGAAGTCATCCAAATTTCCTCGAGTTTTAGTTAATAATGTATAAGCATTCTCAATTTTTTTAAATTTTGCTATGAGAATCAAAGCATGTGTTTCAGATTTTCCATTAGCAATTGAATTTGACTACGACATAGAAATGTACAGTGAAAGTAAAAGATTCAGAATGAGTTGAAATGACCGTTTCGTCTACTAGCTTCTGGCTACATTATTGCTACTTTCCTTAGAAAGCTGGTTAGGAGGATGGTTTCCCCACGCAACTTTCCTTTCTCAATTTTCTCTTCTTCCCTGAGTGAAGATGTAATGCTTTCTCATCTCTTCCTTCGTCGCCTTCCTGCTAATTAACTTGCATTTCATTCCCCTTCTTCCGCTTTCCCAATTTCTACCATCTTGAGTTTTAATTAAATTTTTTCAGATTCTAACGAACGTACATTGTTTTCAAAGTTTTCTAGTATTCTCTCTTTTAGATTCCTAGATTGACTCATTGAATGATGATGTAACCCTTGTTTACCAAATGCAGGAATAAGGCATTTGATAAATGATGTACTGGATAATAAAGTAATGTGTAATAAGCTCTAGGGATTGGAAGTAGATGATAAGGATGAAGAAGGGGTTGATTTTGGGCTTAAATGGAAAATGGAAGGTCTTCTTATTTTTTGAATAAAGAATTGGTGGATTTCCATGCATACAAGAAAGGGTGATGGTGGATTTATCCCATTTCATTCTTGTCAACAGTTTAAGGATTTTCCCTCGTAGCCTGCTTCTTTGAGTAGTGCTGGAAAAATATATTTTCTCTTTTATAAAGATATTTCATAACTTAAGAAAAACTCTCACGTCCTTGTGACCTCTCTTTCTTCTTTCCTCGAGGCTCGTGAAAGTGAGTTCTCTATACGAACTTTGCATGGAAGGAAAGGAAGGAAGTGGAATTTGACTGGCAAACCTCCCACTTTATTCCGACTTTCTCCAATCCGCCTTCCTTCAATATGCAGGAATTGGTGCATGCGATGCAAAGGTTCTCTCTATTGCCTCTGCGTAGTTCAAACTTTCAATTCAATATTCTAGATATGTATTGTATTTCTTAATTAAAAGAAAGCTCTTGTTTTTTCACTTTGAGTAAAAGAAATAACATTCTTTGTAAAAATTTTGTTTTTATTCATTCTAAACAGAATTCTAGAAAATTTGATGATGTTGGATTTATCCATTGTTATTTCTACCAAACAAAAGTGAAAGCACTGTATTTTCTTTCTTCATTTGATCTTTACTCTAAGAAGGAAAGTGTATCTTTTGGATTCATGAGAATTAGACGCTTCATCCAATAAAATTGTCACTTGAGACGGGAAAAGAAGAAAAGAAGAGACGCTGGAGTCATTTTTCATAATTGCATCAACAGATCCAAAGCGAAGTCTTTTGCAGAGCAACGACAGTATTCTTGACAGGAGATTCTTCTGAAACTTGTCACCAAATCAGGAAGATCCATTTCAGTTTCAGATTTATAAGAAAGGTTTCCTGTTAATAATCTTTCACTGATTTCTTCTACCTGTCACAAAACACATAATGGAAGATTTATCGTCATCATCTCAACTTTGCAATATTCGACGTTAGACTCCTCATTTTGTCACTGTCGACTCCAATTTCCTACTCACACCTTTATAGAAAGAGCTGAAAGGAAACTGTCGTATTGCGAATTCCCAAATCCAATTTAGAAATTCGGAAACCATGTTTAGGTTCCAGACCAGCATCCTACCTAGATTTTTTCTTCATTCCGTAGATTTCCTTTCATTAAACTGACACCTAGATTCCTCTCTTCTATTTTTCATACAGACTAATTCAGAATCTATTTCACTAGTTTCTAGAAATAGGATTTGGATTTGAGGGACAGGGCAGTGGAGAGTGTGAGAGAAAGCTATTGATTTTCTGTGGTGGGGCCACGAGAAAAAAATATCCCGCTGTGCCCGGAAGCCAAGCTTAAATCCACTTTTACCATTAACTTTTTGTTTGGCAGTTCCTACTTTTCCCAAAAAATCTCAGTCCCTTTTGTTTCGTATTCCTCAAATTGGATTTTCTATCAGTCACTCTAGAAGAAGAAACCCCACAGTTGCGTAATTTTTTGAGTAACTCCTTCATTTTTTACTATTTTTCCTTTTATTTGTGGTAACACTCAAAAATTTGAATTTTTAATCGTAATTTGATAATTCTGAGAATCACATTAAAATATAAATTCTGCTAGATGCATTATACTTACTTAAAGTGAATTTTCATGCCTTGGAGGTTTAGAAAGCGTGAGTAGAAAAAATTGTTGAGCCGAAAGGTGTTTTACATGTTTTCATTTTATTATACGATACTGTTTCTGACACAAGCCCTCGAGGTCAAGGGTCTTTGGACAAGTATAAGAAGATGGAATCGATGAGTGTATCGTCAGAAAACTCTTAACTTGTATCCTATACCATACCCCCGGAGAATTTAATCGGATAAAGGAAATGGAGTTTATATAAAATATAGAGCTAGATCTCATGCCTCTGAAATGAAGGAAGCCGTCGTCGTCGTCGTTTTTTATCGAAAGAAAGCGTTTTCGAAAGACTCTTTGATATTCCATTATGTACACACACACAGGGAAAGTTAAAATAAGTCCTCACTAAAGGCGATTGAAAATGGAGATCTTGAAAAAGAGTTAGAAGAGGATATTTTGATTGGGAAATTTTGCTTTTGTTGGAGAAAGAAAGATAAGATCAAAAGTTCCAAGGAGAGAAAGAAAGGAGTATATTTTCTCTTCTGCGGATTTTCACTCACTTTCTCCTCTCTTTCTCACACTCTTTTCTATTGAAATCAATGTTAGAAAATTCCATCTCATCTCTTAACCTTTATTGGTCACTCTGTAAAGAAATGAAGGAGGTTGAAAGTGTAAAGGGGAAATAACCAGTTATCCCTTGGGACAACCTTTCTCTCTTTCTCACTCGTCCAAACAAAATGAATAGCACCTTGTTCTCTCCCTTATATAAATTAAATTGAATTTTTAGCTTAGCCCATATGGTTAAACCCTTCTTTGGAATTTCATTCCCTCAAGAGGTGTTTCTTGGATCTTGATGTGTGCCTTGTCCTTCATTCACTTGACTTTACTTTTTTAGTAAGAAAAGTGAAAGCTTAGCTCGTTTGGTGAAAGTGAGTGGTTTCTTCGGTCGAGGAAAAATCAAAGCGTAGAGGTTAGTTTAGAAGTGGACGCTTGTCCAGAAAGATGAATCGAAGTACTTAGAATATAATGTAAATGTTAATCTTCATCCCCTTCTTTTTCAACAATTTTCAAAGTCAAAGCACGTACTACAACTTGAAACTCTCCTTTAGGAAAATGTATTTTAATCGATGTATTTTACATGTATCTTGCATATAACAGTATCAGAGTTAGTCAAGGCACTGCTACTTCTAGTCCAGAAGTGACCATTTCTAAATGTCCTTGGAATACTAATGGCTTTTTTCGTAGTATTCAAAAATGTAGGTAGAATATTAAAAAGGCAGGATATGAAATGGAAAACATGAAAGCAATGGCTGTGATATTAACAACAGAGTCATGCCATTTGTTTCAAGTTGGACATCTTCTCCAAGAAGAAGAAGTTCCAGGATTTTTCTCAAGAAGTTAAGTCTGAAAATTATTTTGATTCTTTAGATAATGGACTCAACGGTGATCTCAGTGAAGATGAAAGGTCAGGGAGTGAGCTTTGTGACGATGGAGATTCAATGGACTCTGACAAAGTTGGAGCCCTTAACCTCAGTTCGAATGAAAGGCTTTCTTCACATACAAATAATAATCCAGGACGCCCTCATCTTCCATCTAAAAACGGAAGTGAAAAGTCAAATGGTCATGGACAACTTGGGTCACCAGCTCTTAACACTCATCCATCAGTTCAAGCTGCACATCTTGCTGCACAGGTAAATCTAATCAAAATCATGGTTTACAAATTATTATTCTTTCCTCCTGAATTTGGTGGTGGTCCTTCTCTCATAGAACTTACCGTAATTTGCATTATTAAATTATGAATGAAGATTTAACATTCCTAAAAGGATTTACTTTTACTAAAGATGAAGAAAATTGAAATTGAATGACCTGTTTATAATAAAGCCAGAGACGCTAATCCTTATGCAAATTGTAATCAAATCACCTTTTAACGTTGTAAAATGATAAACGCTTTCCTTGCCTAAATACTAATTTGGTTCCCATTTAAAATTTTGGATTGAATAAGTTAACATAAATAATTTTTCCTCTAATTTTAATAACAATAAGCTAAAAATCATGTCGTTTTATTTTTAATTACAGTTGATGAGTTTGAGTGCTACGAATCCTCAACTTTATTTACAATTGGCAAATACTGCAAGTCTTGGAACTCAGGAATTACAGGTAATACATTAATTATTAAAGTCAAGTGCTGCAAAATTAATTTTTAAGATTTCTATGATTTAAGAATTGTTTAAAGATTCACATTGACACTAAAAATTTATTAAAAAAAGGACGCGGTTTTTTATCTTTTTTCACACTTTTTTTTTTACATGTGTTAATAATGCTGCATTTGTTTTATGTTGTGAAGCAAACGCTATTTTAAAAAAAACTTGCAAAATTTTAATTAAATTGATTAAAATTATTCTTTTCAGACACTTCAACAACAATTCCAGCAACAGCAAAGCATACAACAAGCTATTACACAATTAGTCATGTATCAACAACAGACTGCCGGAGGTGGAAATCCAACACAACTACCACCACAGTCGCAGTTTTATTTACAAAATCAGGTAAGGAATAATACTACCGTGCCACTTCACCACAAGCATCTAATTTCACTAAATGCTTTGCTAAAACTAACTTTGTTTCTAATTTATTTACTGAATCTTCTTTTCTCTTACATTTCCGTTCAGGGTTTATTGCATTCAAGCCTCTTCTCACCTGCTAACTATGCAAACTTGGTCACACCTCCATCTGCTAGGTCATCAAATTCTTCGGCTGGGTCACAGTCGCATTCGCAACAGGTGAAATTATCTAAATGCTTATTAATTTCATTTTAATCCACCTTTAAGGCTTTCTTCTTGCTGGAAAGAGCATTCAAACTTTACTTGATTACCACCGCACCAAGAGACGCCAAAAAATTAAATCCAGCAAAAAATAACTTAGAGATTAAGTTCACATCATTAAAATTCTAGTCGTTCAATTTGTTAAGAAAACAAGAATTTACTTTAATTATATTGCATGTTTGCCTTTCTTGTTTTCAATCTTGAAAGCTCAATAGTTTATGAGGATTATAAAGCTTTCTTGATATCTCATTATTCCACCAATAAGGACATTCGAAGGTGTAGACAACAGCAGCGACGATCTCCCTTGGTGTGATTAACGTCTTTTGATTCAAAATTTGCATTACCCCAAAAAGAGTTTTTACAGATTTATTACATGTAATTAATTATTTTGTTTGTTACAGGTCCAAGCTGCTGCAGTGGTCCAGTCTCTTCAACAACATTTAGCCAAGACCAATGCACAGCATCACCAATCCCACCTTCACCATTCCCATCATCATCACTCATCTTCTCAACAACAGACGCATCATCAAATACAATCACATACTACAACAGTCTCAGCGTCTCCATCCCCAACGTCACCTCCTGCACCACAGACACAAGTTACACACCATATCAAGTCCACACCAACTCCAAGACTCATTGTCGAACCACCAATTGATGAAACGACTGATCTTGAGGAATTGGAACAATTTGCTAAAACTTTTAAACAGAGACGAATTAAATTAGGTAAATAATTAAACGGATGTATTGGTACTAAACAATGACGAATGCGTATTTTTAATGAAATTGATTAGGTTTTACACAAGGGGATGTAGGACTCGCAATGGGAAAACTGTATGGAAATGATTTTTCACAAACTACAATTTCAAGATTTGAAGCCCTTAATCTCTCATTCAAAAATATGTGTAAACTAAAACCACTTCTACAGAAATGGCTCGAAGATGCTGATAATTCACTCAATAATCCAAGTTCTCTATCCAATCCACACACAACACCTGAAGCTATTGGAAGACGACGGAAGAAACGGACGTCCATTGAAACTACTGTCCGTGTAGCCCTCGAACGAGCTTTTCTTCAAAATCCAAAACCAACTTCCGAAGAAATAACTCATCTTGCTGATAATTTAGGAATGGAGAAGGAAGTTGTACGTGTTTGGTTTTGCAATCGGTAATTACTCTTTGAATTATAATTTATTAACCATGAGCTATTACAAAGCCATGGAAAATGTCGGTGGATTTATGGATCCTTATTTACTGTTTTCTCTTTTGGAGTAGGCGACAAAAGGAGAAACGTATCAACCCTCCAAGTGGATCCCTTGGAATGTCAAGTCCACCCCTTTGTAGTCCAGGAGGAGGAGGTCATCCCAATAGTCTTCAGCACATGTTTAATTCACCCCATGGAATGAGTGGTGGTCCACTCTCACTCGTCACCACATCTTATAATTCATCTCCACCAACACCAACTTCCAATGGTCCCAATATCAACAATATAAAACAAGAGTAGTCACAAGATAGATAATGAGGGGTGGAGTGAGCGTCGATGGTGGAGATACTGCAACCAACCGTGCTCTGTGGTGGGTTAGCAGCTACTCAATAGTTCCTATTCAAATGAGATAAGGAAATTTTAAATCCAAGATTAATGTTCCTATTAGATAATTTAAACGTAAAAATGCTCATAAGATCCAAAATTTAGATTTCATATCTCCGAAAAAAAACTTTTGGCCCAAAGTTTAAAATAGTTTTTAAAAAAAAATGCTCGATTCAAAGTTAAAGTTACTATTATTAATTAATTGCATGTTTCATTTTTTCAGAATTAATATAACACATGCATATCGTAAAAAAAGATGATGGAAAGAAAAATCCCATTTTTAAGAAAACAGGGAAATTGCAATCATTCCAGACTTAACATAACAGTAATTCCAAAATATTCCCAAATTCCAAAAAAAATGATCACATTCCAAATTCTTCTTTTATACCGTAATTTAACTTATTCGTAGATTATTAATAGATTTAACTCCTTGACGGAAAAAAGTGGAAAGTGTTCTCTAAATTTTTTCAGGATTTTAGAAATTTAAGTAGTTAACTTAATAGCATGTTGTAGATTAAGGTTATATTTAAAAAAATGTGCGAGGTTGCTTGTTGTCTCGTAAAAATAATCGTCCCATACCTTATTATACCCTCTTAAAAATGTATCCATCATCAGTGTTTGTTATTATTAATTTTCATAAGTAATTAATTTATAAATATCATTTGTTGAAGTCAAGCGATAAGTTCCTACGGAGTCGACGAGGCAGACAATGATGTTAATTTAAACTTTGACATTACCGGTGTATTGTTTCGGTACTCTGCGAATTAGACATTGTTTGAATTTTTTTATGTTCACAAAAAATTCTCCGGTTTGTAATGTAACTTTAACTTTACATGATTTATAAAAAAAACTTTACTTTAATTTTAGTTTTTGGAGTGAATTTTTATGAAAAATAAAATGTTTGTATAGAATTATAAATATACAATTGTAAAAAATGAATTTAAGGTAACCGCATGAATTTTACTAAAAATGCGGAGGGTTAAGTTTTATGTAAGACTTGTATTTAATTTAATTGATGGATGGTACTTAAACTTTCTCTGGAATTAATTCTTATTAATTTATTTATGAATTTTGAATTTTTTCCAAATTTGGTCGGATTCCATTCATTCAGGTGTTAATCTGTCTATTTTTTACAGTATGTGATATGTAGTCCGACTGGTTGAACAAAATCTGCACCAAATAAACTAAAATACCGAAATGGATATATTTGAACCCTAATTTTAAATTTTGAAATTTTAATTTCAAAAAGGAAGTTTAGAACAACTGGAAGTAAAAAAACTGAGCCTTACTTAATATGAATTTGAAAGAATTAAGAAACTGTAGTATCTCGTGTCCTGTTGAATTTGTCTTTTACTGCTTTCTCGAGAATTCGGTGAATCTTCTTGCAACCCTCGATAGCTGCTCCAATGACATCGTCCAACTTTAGCATGAGTAGCAAACGGGATTGCTCTAAAACTGCTATTTGATTATTTGACGGTAGAATTCCAACAGTCAATTCTGGACATCCTACTCCTAGTTCGAAGGAATTGACGTCAACCATAGCTACTGAATGAGTAATTGTAGCCGTACAGGCTACTACATAATCCCGAATAGGAATCCCAGCATCAACGAGTGCCAAAGTTGTTGCATTTATACCTATTTTTTAAATCAATCAGACTTTATTATTCAAATTATAGACTTTTTTTTATAAATAAAACTTACTTGCAGCATAGCTTCCACCGTCATCCTGAATCAGTTCCACATAAACATCAACTTGAGATCCAGGAAATGTGTCTTTGATAATTATGTTTTGAATTAAATCGTTGAGACTTGCGGATATCTCTAAGGATTTCCGATCGTTTTTGGTAGATTTTTTTCGTTCATTTCCTGAAAAACAAGCCGTACTATATTCACAGTTTACCGTCATTTTATCCGGATTTATTTGGAATTTCCTGTGAGATTGTCGTACCTGTTTAAAAGAATTAACTAAGTTATCTATGTTTATTTCTAAAATATAAAAAACGACTTACTTCATGTGGACCGTAGACAGCAGCAATTACTTTCGTATTGCCAATACTAAATGAAGCACTGCCACTTGCTTGAGGATAAAATATACCCATAGCGCATTCAATCTGGCGTAATTCTGAGGGTATTCGTCCATCTGATCTTATGTTGAATTCCCACAAATCATCCCAATGTGTCTTCATCATAGTCATTTTGTGGATAATTTACTAAAATAATGTAAAATCAATTCTTATAAGAGTTCGAAACTGCTAAACATTTAATTTCATGGTGTTAAGAAGGAATAATGCTAAAACATAATTTTATTTTACTATCCGCGAATTTTAAACTTCACATGTTTTTTCATGTGAATTTTGCCGATTCAAAAAATTAAAGAGGAAAAAATAAGTTTCTTGTATAAAAAACCAACAACGTTAAAAATTAGTAATTAATTACCTTAAAAATGAAGTTTCAATTTGCAATTGATCGTGGTGGTACTTTTACGGATATCTATGCACGGTGTCCTTCAGGAAAAGTGGCAGTGATGAAACTTTTATCTGTTGATTCTTCTTATCCAGATGCACCTCGTGAAGGAATTCGGCGCATTATTCAAAATGTAAGAATTTTTTCATAACTACTGCGCAAGCGCAAAAGCGATCCACAATATAAATCTGCTTCTGGGATTGAAATCTTTCATTAAGCAATGATTTGTGAAAATATTCTTATAAATTGTTTTCTAATGAATGTAAAAATTCTAGGAGACTGGAAAAATTCTTCCAAAAGAATCCACAATTGATGGTTCTTGTATTGAATGGATCCGGATGGGGACAACCGTTGCTACAAATGCACTTCTGGAAAGAAAGGGTGAAAGAATTGCTCTTGTAATTACTAAAGGATTTCGAGACCTTTTGCATATTGGAAATCAAGCCAGACCAAAAATCTTTGACTTAGTAAAGTTTTAATACCGATTTAAGAATTTGGAATATGTTTTACCAGAACACTTTTCAATGTAGGCAATAACAATGCCTGAGAATTTGTACGAGGAAGTTGTAGAAATTGATGAACGGATTGTAACAATGAGACCAGATTGTCAAGTAACTACGAGTCGGAATTGGAGGGCCGATAAGACACTCACCGATGAATTTGTGATGGTTTCAAAGGACATTGATTTGGAAAAGGCTAAAGTTGACCTTCTAAAATTAAAGGAAAAAGGAATTCAAAGTTTAGCAATCTTACTTCTACATTCGTACATGTTCGTAAATGCTTTTAAAAAATATGCAATGAAATGGTTTAGTAGTATTCTATTTTTTGTTCAGGTATCCTGAACATGAGAAGCAGCTTGGTGAACTTGCCCTTGGATTAGGATTTGAACACATATCATTATCATCAGAAGTTATGCCCATGATCCGTGCTGTACCAAGAGGTTTCACTGCTTCTGCCGACGCTTATCTAACACCCCTTATTAAAAAGTATGTCAAGGTGTGTACACTCAAAAATACACGCATTTAGTTTGTTAATTACTTTATTTGTTTTTTGCAGGGATTTTCGGCAGGTTTTTCAAACTTGAAAGAATCATCGGTCCTCTTCATGAAAAGTGATGGAGGCTTAACACCAATGGCTGAGTAAGAATTGGATTTTAAAATATTTAATTCGAATTGTAATATTTTTTTAATGGATACAGGTTCTGCGGCTCCCGAGCAATTCTGTCAGGACCAGCAGGTGGTGTAGTTGGATATGCCAAAACTTGCTACGACGAATATAAGAATCCAGTCATTGGTTTTGATATGGGTGGAACTTCTACAGATGTTTCACGATACGATGGTCATTTTGAGCACACCTATGAATCCACAACTGCTGGAGTTCAAGTTCAAGTAAAATCAAAGTAGTTGTTAAATCAAATCATATTTCAAAGTATATCTAGTTTTTTATAGGCACCTCAATTAGACATTAGTACAGTAGCTGCTGGAGGTGGATCTATGTTATTCTTTCGTTCGGGTCTCTTTGTCGTCGGTCCCGATTCTGCTGGTGCTTCTCCTGGTCCAATTTGTTACAGAAAGGGTGGGAAAACTTTGACAGTCACAGATGCAAACCTTTATCTTGGACGGCTACTTCCTCAATTTTTTCCTAAAATATTTGGTCCAAAAGATGATCAAGAACTCGATAAAAAAGCTACCGTGGAAGCTGTCCAAGAAATGACAAAAGATGTGAACACTTTTATTCAAGCTCAAGGTAGTTCTTCTCCTCCAATGACACCAGAAGAAATTGTGATGGGATTTGTTCGAGTGGCCAATGAAGCGATGTGTAGACCAATCCGTTCAATTACGCAAGGAAAAGGACATGATACTTCTGCACATATGTTGGCTTGCTTCGGAGGTGCTGGAGGGCAACATGGTGAGTATTCTGGTTTATTGTATTGTTTCTCTTACATTATACTATTTACCTTATTTCAGCATGCGCTGTTGCAAGTTCCCTTGGAATTTCCACAGTTCTTGTTCCAAGATATGCCGGAATATTGTCGGCTTTTGGATTAGCACTTGCTGATGTCGTCTACGAATTGCAAGAACCTGCTGGAAAGGAATTGAATTCCGGTCTGGAGAAACTTAATTCATTTTTATTATCAATTGCATTTCTAGATTAATTTAATTGTGTTATTTTTTCAAAAGGTAACTTGGTATACATTGATGACCGAATTGAAGCATTAATCAAGGACAGCAAAAATCATTTACAATCTAGTCAAAAATATAGTCAGATCGTTACGGAAGTGTATTTACATTTACGATATGAAGGAACCGACTGCGCTCTAATGTGTCAACCGAAAAAGGTAGAGGATAAAAAGCCACTTCCGAAACAGAAAAATAGTAAATATGGAGACTTTGTTTCAAGTTTCGTAGAAAGGTAAGTTGTTAGCTAGAACAACGGAATTGACGAAGTAACCTGAAGTTAAATAATTTTAGATATGAAAAGGAATTTGGTTTCACGATACCTGAAAGAACAATAATTGTAGACGATATACGAATTCGTGCGATAGGAAGAAGTGGAGTTGACACTGGAACTTTATTAGAAGTTTCTAAAGAAAATCCCCGACCACGTTGTGTAATTTTATTGAAATTAATTGTATCTGCTGTTATAAAATATTTTAATTGATGTATTTAGGAGGAGTCTGTTTATTTCGAATCTGTAGGTTGGATCAAAACTAAAGTGTTCATAATGAATGAATTAAGAGGAAATGATAAAATCGAAGGCCCAGCCATTATTATGGATCAATTGAGCACGATTCTGGTAGAACCAAACTGCACTGCTGAAATAACTATCAAAGGTGACATTCGGATCCAAGTTGGAACTGGTAGAAAGGAAAAGATTGGAACAGAAATGGAATCTATTCAATTGAGTATATTTTCTCATCGTTTTATGAGTATTGCAGAGCAAATGGGTAGAATTTTACAACGGACAGCCATTTCAACTAATATCAAAGAACGGTTAGTAGAATTCAATCAAATAAAAGATAATTTATGTCTACTTTATTTATATATTTTAGCCTTGACTTTTCATGTGCTGTTTTTGGTCCGGATGGTGGACTAGTTTCTAATGCTCCACATATTCCAGTAAAACACTTCATTAAGTTACTATAACTCACTTTTCGTCTATAATTAATTCTCCTCCAGGTACATTTAGGTGCTATGCAGGAAGCTGTTCAATATCAAGTAAGCTGAATTTTCAACAAGATTAAAATGGAAATCAGAATGTATTTTTTGCTTAGCTTAAAGCCTTGAAAGGTGATTTGAAATCTGGAGATGTGATATTAACAAACCATCCTTGTGCCGGTGGATCCCATTTACCAGACTTGACAGTGATAACTCCAGTTTTTAGCCCGTAATAAATATATTATAAAATTAAACTCATTACTGTTTTTAATTTCCAATTTATGTGTCTAGAGAAGGGAATGTTCCAATATTCTTTCTAGCAAGTCGTGGGCATCATGCCGATATTGGAGGGATTACTCCAGGTAATATTATTTTTACAGCAATATTATTTAATTAATATTGTAAATTAAATAATAATTTTACCAGGGTCAATGCCACCACATTCTAAATTACTGAGTGAAGAAGGTGCACAATTTAAGAGTTTTAAACTTGTAACTCAAGGAAAGTTTCAAGAAAAGGAAGTTATATCCATACTTACTGCAGCAGGAACACGAAACCTTCATGACAATTTGGCTGATTTACATGCACAAATTGCTGCCAACCAAAAGGTTCGTTAAAAATCAACAACAAAAGCCTGAATTCGGATTTAATCGTTTAAAAGGTTGAACATTTTTGGAGATGCAGTTCATTTTGAATTTGAAACAAGTCCGAAGTTGGTCTAAAAATGATTGAATTTTATTTTATTTGTTAATTTTTGTATTACAGGGAATTGGGCTAATATTGGAGCTAGTTGGAGTTTATGGGTTAGATGTAGTTCAGGCGTATATGGGACATATTCAAAGTAACGCTGAGCTTGCAGTGAGAAATATGTTGAAGTCATTTGGAACGAAATTATGTAAAAATATTCTCTGTGCTTCCGATTACATGGATGACGGTACAAAAATCCAACTAAAAGTTAGCATCGATCCAGTTGAAGGAAGTGCAGGTAGAGTGAACAAAATTAAACATAAAGTCATAAACTGAACAGTTGTTCTTATTATTAATTTTAAGTTTTTGACTTTACTGGGACTGGATACGAAGTGTGGGGAAACTGCAATGCTCCAAAAGCCATCACTGTGTCGGCCATTATATATTGTCTCCGATGCCTTGTGGGACAAGAAATCCCCTTAAATCAGGTTTGCTTCATAGAAACCGTTTACTATTTAAATAAGTTTAGGAAATTCAAACTTTTGACTTTGTTTACTAGGGTTGCTTAACTCCAATTAAGATAATTGTTCCAAACGGATGTATCCTGGCACCAAGTGATGAAGCAGGTAAGAAAAACTTAATAATTTTACATTAGACAAACACTGAATTGACTAAATTTTGGATTTCAGCCGTCGTGGGTGGAAATGTTCAAACCAGCCAACGGGTTGTTGATGTAATACTTCGTGCATTTGAGGCATCTGCTGCATCACAGGGATGCATGAAGTGAGAATTTTGAATAACATAAATAAATCTGAATTAAATTAAAACTCGATTTCATTTATAGTAATTTGACATTCGGTGATGAAACAGTTGGTTACTATGAAACAATCGCTGGAGGGGCAGGAGCAGGACCCACGTGGCATGGTCGGAGTGGAATCCATACACATATGGTATAATTCATGAATTCAATATATTAAAAGTGAGGTTGAATTATATGAAACATTTGTGTTGACAGACGAATACTAGAATTACAGACCCAGAGATTTTAGAATCGAGATATCCTGTAATTCTTCAACATTTCAGCCTGGAAGAAAATACAGGTGGCCTTGGAATGTTCAATGGTGGAAATGGTGTTAGAAGAGAAATTTTATTCAGAAAATCATTAACTGTTTCCGTTCTTACGGAAAGAAGAGTATTTGAGCCATTTGGTCTGCAAGGTATTTTTGTAATATATTTGTATTTTTTGCAAGGTATTTTTGTAATCATTATATTATAATTATAATATTATAATAATTACTGTCTGCAAGGTGGCGAAAATGGAAAAAGAGGGCAAAACCTACTTATACGAAACAATGGAACTAAAATTGTTAATTTAGGAGGAAAAACTGCAGTCACAGTTAAACCGGAAGTACGAAATCTCACGTTAATTCTTTCTAATTACACACACTTAATCTTAACACTTACTTTTTCTATAGGATGTCTTGTGCCTTCTGTCTCCAGGTGGAGGAGGATATGGGAAAAAATAATAACGAAAATATTTCAAACAAAGTCTTACTTTATATAAAAACTAAAATAAAAATCTTCAGTTTTCCCGAGATTCAAGGGATATAAATAAAATAAAAATGCGATCAATCATCTTCTTCTGATGATTCAAAATAGCCTTGATTCATCGTTGTTTTTCTGCTGTTCCTACGTGGTAACAACCTTGTACTTTCCGACTGGAAGTCTAAAGGAAATTCATCATCTTCATCTGAATAAATGGATTCCATATCTGATTCTTCTTCTTCAATTATTTCAATTCGTTGCTTTTTCCGCGGTGTCGTAGATTTACGACCAGATTTTCTTCTCGACGTTTCCTGTTCTACTTTCGGTGCTTCTGAAGGATAAATACCTCGAAGCCGCTGTAATTCTACTACTTCCGCCGTAGTGAGTACACCATGCTGGGATTTCATATGATTCTCTAAAGTGTTGACATAGAAGTATTTTTTATCGCAGGGTTGTCGTATGCAAAGTATTTGACTCATTCCTTTGTGTTTCGTCTTTTTATGATAACGAAGTCCACTTGAATCTCCAAAAGTCCAGTCACAATCTTCACAGAAATAGAAAATGGGTTTTGTCCCTCGTGGAATCCAATTTGGTTTCCTTCCTTTGCCACCATGAGTTTTTCGAAGATGAGTCTTGAGCTTCCATGCATAGTCAAATTGTTTCGGGCATTTCGGACAAGTAACCCATTCTGGACCTTTTGAACCTGCAGTTCCAGCCCCGTTGTGAGCAGTGTCCATGTGCTGCTGAAGGTTCTCTCCTCGAATGTATGTAACTAAAAAAAAACAGAAACTAAAATCAATAATCTACGAATTGGCATTAAAAAATAGGAATTTACCATCACATAGCGTGCATTTGTAAGGCCGAAGTCGTTCTCCTTTATCCTTATGTTGATCACTGTGACGATTCATTCTGCCCATGGTAAGAGCAAGAAAATTACACCCGGGATGTTTGCAGGCATGCATTTTATCCAAATGCTGTTCAATTGTATGGGAATGAAGATCTCCAGATACTTTAAATACTTCTCGACATATTTTACACTTATATTCTTTCTCTTTCTTTGTAGAATGTTGATCCTTATGTTTTCGGAAATCAGCTGGTGCACGAAATGATAAAGCACAACCTGGTTCATTGCATTTGAATGGACGAAGCGTTGGATCATGAATAACGGAATGAACACGCAGAAAGTATGGTCTATTAAAAGTTTTGTTACATACATGACACCTGTATTCTTCTGACATTCGTTTTTCTTGCCTCTCGTGTGTTTTTAGGTGAGAGCGGAGGTGTTGATTTGTACCTGGAAAGTAAAAAAGTCGAAAATTCAAAATGTAAAAAATATTAATCTGATTATGATCATACCGCATATTTTACTGCAAATGGGGCATGGAAGTTCTTTCTTTGGAAGTGGTTTTCGAGTTTTCTTTTCTCCTGCTGGTGGTGCTCGCTTCTTAGGAATGCCTTTCGGCCTTGGGGGTGCCAATGGATCCTTCGGTGGACGTCCACGTTTTCGTTTCGGTTGTTCTTGTTCAGCTTGTTCGTCTTTCCCTTCTTGATCTGGTTCAGGTTGATATTCCCTAAATTGAAAAATATATTTAGATAAAATAAACAGCAATGATAAAATCGATAGACATTTCATACTCATCAATATTGCTTGTTGAATAATTGTCATTGTCATCAGTATTATAGTCGGCCTCATGCTGGTAATCTTGCTGATCTCCTTCTGAAGCTAAATGTATATGAATCAGATCACTGTAGTCACTTGACGCATAGTCATCCCTTTCACCACGTGAATGAGCCTGTGGAATTTGAGGCTGATAGTGATGAGGTAGTGGTTGTGGTCTATTCGTATGATGATTTTGATGTGCTTGCCAAAAGTTGGATGAGTTAGGAAAATCTACGAGTTAAAGATATTGGAAATTAGTCTGCGATTTTGAAAAAATAATAATAAATACCGAAATGATTTTGATGAAATTGTGAGATCCGATGATGTGTCGATGTCGAATAAGGAAAGTTTGATATTGTATTGTAACCAGCATTGAAATTAAAGAATGGAATTTGATCAGGAGAATGAAATTGTGGTGTGGCATAAGTATTTTCTCTTATACTCTGAGGACTTTGGTGATGCTGATGATGCTGTAGATTATGATTAGTCATTTGCATTGGATCAGGGATAATCTGTCGCGGGTATGTGCGTGGCATCGTTTGAGCAGATTGACGCTGAGGAGGCGTCGGATAGGCCAGTGGTTGAGGAGGAGGGGCAGCAGATGTAGGAACATGTACCGGATTTTGACGCTGCAAGTTCATAATTGCATCAGGTGTTGCTCTAATAGGTGGTGGAGTTGGTGTTACCGCAACCATGTTTTGTATTTCGGTTAAGTCGACCGTTGATTTAGTTCTTCGTTTTCTTGGAGCAGAATTTATTACACGTGGCCGTGGTTTTCCAAGTGAATTACTACCATCACCATGACGGCAGTTTTTATGAATTGCTAAACGAGCAGGACCTTGACATACTTTTCCGCAAATGTCGCAAGCAACGTCGCCTAGAAAGTCTATATCAATAGTATGGCCATGACGATTTTTCCGATGAATAAGTAATTTGTAATTAGTTATGAACGCTTTGGTACAGCCTTCCACTGGACACTTAAAGTCACGCTGATCCAAGTGTACAGCTTTTTCGTGCTTGTCAAGCTCGTTCTATTCATTAAAAAAACATTAATTACACATCAAAGTTATAAGCTAGTTAATGATTAAGGTGAGAACTCACTGCATAAGGAAATCGCTTCTCGCAATAATTGCATTGCAACTTTCGTATTGGTGCTGGAGTTTTCCTTTCTTTTCTGGGTTTTGGAGGTGGTTTCTTTCTTGGATAAGTTTTGTTTCTAGGAACTACAATACCTTGAACACCTGCTAACTTTAGCTTCCTTAACTCATGAATTTTAAGGTGTCTTTCCAGTAGTTCTGCTGTTTCGAGAGTCCGGTTACATAAATGACATTGTGAATGGCCCCTTGAGTGAAAATAGCCGGTAAGTCATAAGTTGAGCTTTCATGTTTAGAATTGTTGAAATGTTACAACCATATTAATGATGTAGCTTTCTTTAATTTGAGTCAATTAGTTATTCAAACTTAATTAGAGAAAGCTGCCTCAAATATTATGGTTGTAACATTAAAAATACAAGTCTGTCTTACCTGGAGTGTATCCTTTGGTGACGTTCCAACTTAGCTCGTTGTACAAATGACCTTTTGGGCAAAAATATTTAAAATTAAAACAAAACTTTTTAAAAACAAAGAAATATATTTACCTCCCACAACCTTCAAAATCACACTTGAACTTTTTATCTCCATGTTTTGCAATTAAATGGTATTTAAGGCTCATTTGTCTTCCAAAAGCGGCTCCACAAATAGTACATAGCAAATCTAATGTCTTTGTATGTGATGTCTTTTCGTGTTCTTTGAGTGCAATAGATGACTTGTAACTATTACCACAAATCATACACAGGAAAGGTTTTTCTCCCGTATGGCTTCGTTCGTGGACTCGTTTCATAGAAGGACGAATAAAAACTTTCGAACAGTATGAACATGGAAACTGTTTCCCTTCACTTCGTACTCTTGGTTTTGGTGGGGCCGGTGTGTCTTGATCTCCTTTAAGTGCAGCCTCTGCTCTATTCTGTTCGATTTGTTCATCTGTTAATCCAGCTCCCGATTTTCCATGAACCTTTTCCTCATGAAGTCGTCGACCTGTTGTCCCACCGAATGACCGCAAGCAAAATCTGCATTGGAACAACCTTTCCCCTGAGTGACTTTGTCCATGCAAAATCAAGTGACTCTTTTTCAGAAATGTCTACAAAAATTCGAGATAAGCTTTTAATTATTTCACTTGCAAATAAATAAATCGAGCCAACCTTATCACACTGGCTGCAGCTAAATTTTCTTTCTATTGAATTTCCAAGATGATGAACCTACAGATATGACAAAATAATAGTCATTCTAGTTTCTAATATGTAAAAATAAGAATAGACATTACTTGACTTCGATGATACATCAATCCAGTAGTTCTCGTGAAAACTTTTCCACATACTTCACAAGTGGGTATTTTTGAACCAGTGCTTCTCCTCGCTACGTAATCTGGATCAGCATCTTCCTTTGGATTTACATCTTCATCTTCACTTTCACCTTCATTGGCATCCCGTTCCTTGATATCGTGGGACTTTAGATGAACATTAAGGTGAGTTTGTTGAAGAAAAGTCTAAATAAATACAACGGATTGGTTAACATTTATTAAGAACTAAACGGGATTGTAAACACTAACGCACCTTATCGCATTTATGACACGCAAACTTTCTTTCCTTTGATGTCTTGACATTATGAACCTTCAATACAAGAAACGGAATTCAAGTTATATTTTGGCATACGCATTAGTTAAATTTATTTTTATGGAATACTTGATTACCTGTCTGAGATGATATAAAAGGGTAGTTGCACGTGGGAAACTTTTGCTACAAATTTTACAAGTATGATTTGCTTCCTCAGCACTTTTTTCAAGTTCGGTAGTTGAGCCTGTTTCAAGCTTGTTTGACTGTTGAATTTCTTCCATACACCGTAAACTTTCAATTTGTTGTGTTTGAGATTCATCTCCATGAACTTTTCGGCGATGATATCTGAGACAATTTGGGTGCTTCAAATCTAACTGACAATCCACACAGATTGTGTCAAATGAGATATCATCCAGTTCTATTAACTTGTTATGTTTAGCTAATGCTGCTTCATTCTTAAATTTTTTGGAACATTGATTACACGTTGATATTGTTTGACACTTTTCCAATTTTGATTTGACTCTGCTTCCATTTCTTTCTGTCTCTGTAGTTATTTTCCTAGGTCTTCCTCTGCTGCGTCCTGAAAAACGTTTCCTCAGAACAGACTTCGGTCTTGCTTTACGACGTGTAGTAAAGTAATTTTCCTTTTCAACATAACTATTATTCTCAGTCTCTGTTCTTTCGATTGGTATAATCGGCACAAAACAAGTTACACTTCTTTCTACTTCAGACTCCGAAAGTCCTCCTTCGAATTGTTCAATGAGAGAATCAATCAGACCTCTTGAAATAAATTCTTTCCTTGGATACCCTTTCGCATGATTTAAGTATTCCTGAAGATTTTCTCTTGAATCATCGTCATTGGATTTAACAGGATCTTGAGGGCGTATTTCTAATTCTTCCTTTATTGAAACTTCCGGATAAAGATCAAGAAGGCTTGTTTCTTCAGGTTCAGTTTTTATTGCCTCTTCCTCTTCGTCTTTTAAAAGATTATAAAATTCCGTAGACGCAACTGAAATTTGTTCCGGAGCTGTCGTCTGTTTAGATAGAAATGTAATGAATATTAAATATTATACTAAAGACAAAAACTAATGAAACTTAAACATTCATAAATCATGTCAAACCTGTTCCAGAAATTCTGGTGACAAAGTTGGCATTGGCTCTGACGTTGAACACAATTCATCTTCTGAATAATTTTTTTCGCTTAGTTCCTGTTCCTCCATGATGAAATTCAAACGCTTGTTGCTGGACTGGAATAATCAACTACTAGTATGCATTGGAAAATCAATAAAAGATCTTCAATAAAACTGAACTGGCTAACTTGGTTCTAAATCAATACGTTAAAAAAGTGTATTTATGATCCATTGCATGTAATACACAGTATACTGATTCATTATTAATTACTTCACAATTGAAAGTTAAAACTAAAATTTATTACAATAAAACTTTAGAATAAATTAATTCAAACTTACCGTTTATTCGGCATAAAAAAGTTAGTGGACACGCAGAAAGATGGACAAAAAAATTATTTTTTATTTAATTGTTGAAAAAGGAAATAATCTCAATAAGAATAACACAGAAGTAATGGAACTAAATTCATATTTTAAATTTTTAAATGAGTTGAAAATGTTAATTTTTATATGGAATTTTGATGTATGAAAATTTGAAGGTTATTAATTGCCAGCTAACTTTAAATTGAAGTAATTTTGTATGTGTCGGCCAACGTCTTTTCAAAAATTATTTTGTGGCGGGTGAATTTTTAAGTTTTAATTTTATTTGACATATTTTTTTTTACTCTCGAAATTTTTAATTAATTTTATTTAAAATGAGAATTACCTGTGACCAGTGCAATATAAATTGTCCAACCGTAGCAAGATGGAAAAGACACCTACTGTCAAAGGCTCATGTGGGACGCGTAAAAGCCAACATATCTTTATGGACACAAGAGACCAATTCTTCGGAAAACATAGTAGATGCTGTCGTATTTGTGATAAAGGATATTCAACCCCCTTTACTTAGAGCTACTGATGTTATTAATAAAGTATCTTCTTATGGACTTGTCCACGATTTTTATATGAGCAAAAAAACAACCACATGTCTTGTGAAAATTGAATTAAGGTTAGAACAAACACTATCACATACGTTTAGAAGTTCATTCATTTAGTTAACTAACAACATGTTTCCATTTTATAGTTCCAAATGTTACTGGAAAAATTTATGTGAAGACTGGTATGGCCTAGGAACAATCGATATGAAAGAATCTTACTCATCAGAACAATGTAACATATTATTAATTATTATACACCTCACCTCCACCAACAACTTTTTAAAATATTTTAATGAATTCTAGGGTCTTACTTAATTGAATCTACTTTAGACGATTTATTGACCTTGAATTCTATTATGGAAATGTATCCAAGCCCTGATAAGATCAAAGTGGAGGCATCACAGGGATGCTCTGATTCGCAACATTCGAGATCCAAAAGTTGTAAGTCAGCTCCTTCATCGGAATATTTTAGTAAGACTTCTAATATTTCGAATTGATCAGACAATTATGAACTGTTCTGTTGGTATTTTTAATACGAGTTAATATAGTTTTATTTACATAAGGTGATGACAACCCTCTTCAAAACGCTGCTAAGAAGGTCAAAGTGGAACAGGAATGTTTCGATCCGCAATATTCCAAATCCAAAAGTTGTAATTCAGCTGCTTCATCGCAATATTTGAGTAAGACTTGTAATTATTTCAGTACTGATCAATAGAATCAGAAAATACACATTGTTGATATTTTTAATTCCAAGTAAATACCGCTTTGAATTTGATTCACTACAGGTGATCACAATTCTGTTCAAAACGTTGCTAAGGTCAAAGTGGAGCCTTCATCACAGGAATGTTTTGATCTGCAATATTCCAAATCCAAAAGTGGTAATTCAGCTGCTGCTTCATCGCAATATTTTAGTAAGACTTTTAATATTTCAGTATTGATCAACAGATAATACATATTGTTAATATTTTTAATACAATTACAAGTAAATACTGTTTTGATTTACTACAGATGATGACAACTCTGTTCCCGAGAAAGATGCAAAGAGTAATTCAGGCGTACTGACTGACGTATATAACGATTATCCAAGTAGAGACTTTGGTTTTATTTTTGGTCTTTCAAAACTTGGAGGTTTTTGTCGCAAATTTATCATGTCAGATAAAGACTACGTGATGCGGTCATGTTTACTTCGGAATTTGGAAGCATGTCTTCGTGTTGAATTTCCAGATTGCCGACTCCATATATTTGGTTCCTATCTTACTAAATTGGGTGACAGTTCTTCTGATTTAGATGTTACCATAACTGGATGTGGTATGAAAACTTATTATGATTTTTATGGAACAATTTCTATTGGAGTATTTATTTCTTTAAACCAGATGGCGTACCGTTGAATAAAACAACTGAAGAAGGAATCATTCTTGCCAAGAAAATCCGTTCTTGTCTTAAAAAATCTCATAAGAGGGGTATGAAGAAATACGACAACATTCAAGCCATGTTAAAATCCCATATTCAAGTCGTTCGTTTCGTTGAAGCAGAAAGCCAAATATCATGTGATTTATCAATAGCAAATCTTTTAGCTGTGAGGAATTCTGCTCTTATTCAGTTTCTTCTAAACTTCGATTCACGTGTTCGGCCACTTGCTATTCTTGTTCGTTATTGGGGTAAATTTTACAAGTTGACTGGAAGTACGAAACTAAAGAACTATGCCCTTATTCTGCTCCTTTTTGTATTCCTGGCTCGCAAACGAATTCTTCCGACAATTTCAGACCTTCAAAGTCTTAGCGACGAAGAGTATATAATAGATGGATGGAATGCAGCATTTAGCATCAACACGTTAAAAATTAATCGATTACTGCATCAAAAACGAGATTACCCCGATCAACAATTATATGAAGATGACAGCGCAAAAATCTTGAATTTGCTACTTGGGTTTTTCGAAATGCTGGACAAAGAAGATTATGAAAAAAATATTATTTGTACACTCACTGCTCAGTCGCT